>CAOLHI010005229.1:0-80098 GCA_948474755.1 Ctenosaura bakeri | reverse complement strand
CAGAGTTACAGAAACACAGGACTGTTATCTATCTCAATTAACTTTTCTACTCTTGACAGCAACAGCAAGGACTTCTCAGGCAGAGGTGTTTCTTATCACATGGTAGCTACCAAGGATTGAATGAAGGCCCCTTTGTGGGGAAAGCATATTCTCTGCCATTGAAATATGGACCCTCTCTAATGCAGTTGAGCTTTGGTTCATCTGTTGCTGGTTGATGCTGACAAAACAAGAACCTAAAGGCAGTTTGAAAGTACAATGTTTGGATTTCCCACCATCAGTTATATAGCATTATTCCAGACATCAGTTCGCATCAGTGTAGTGTCATTTGTTTCTCTGATTTTTTTTCTGATGGTGGTTGGTGTGTATATTTGTTGTTGCCTAAGGTGAACTTATCACGGAGTTTTCTGGAGGCTGAGGTCACCCAGTGGGTTTCCATGGCTGGGTGAGGAATTGAACCCTGGTCTCTAGAATCGTATCCAGTGCTCAAACCACTACACGACACTTGCTCTCTTAGCACAGTTTAAAACCCTTTTTAAGAAAGTAGGAAATTGTGTTTTTTTTTTGTTATTGAGTCTTGTAAAGGGCTTGACACTGATTTCTTAAGATTTCTTACCAACCCTCGGGAAAGTAAGACATGCAGGGCACAATTAAAGTGGAAAGATGATGTCTTGTGGGACTTTGCTACAAATAGTGCATCACCCAATTATAAGAATAAGCTTCTCCAAAGATTTCCTAGTAGAGACACTTTAGAAACTCAATAGGTCCCTCTGGCTATTTAGTTATCTGCACTTAAGGCTGTTAGACATTTTCTCCACTGATAAAGGTTCCCAGCTCACTGGACTTTTAGGACTTTCTGTAACAGAAATTCACATGGACAATTAAAAAAGAGTATTTTCCCCTAATCTACAGTGCTTTTTCAGCTTCCCTATGAAGAAATGAAAACTCAATTCTCCAGATTTTTCATGTGGTTGTTGTGGTTGTTGTTGTTGTTCTCCTCCTCCTCCTCCTCCTCCTCCCCCTCCATCCTCCTCCTCTTCCTTCTTCTTCTGTATACTTTTCTCTGCACTCAATTCTCAAAGTCATGGGTCACCACAGAAGATTCTAGGCAAGTGTGATCAAACTGGTGCCACCACATTTTGCACTAGCTGTAGTTTCCAAACACTTTTCAAGCACAGCACTACATAGAATGTACTGCAGTACTCTAATCAGAAGTTAATTAAGGCCTGTACCATGGTGGCCAAATCTGCGTTCCCTAGAAAGGGGATATACTAGAAGCATACCTCAGTTAACAAAACCTTTGACAAAGAAGCTCCATTTTACGAAGTCTTTTTATACCCACCTCTCTTTATTACTTGTTTTCCTTTGCCTAACTAGAAGTTTTTTAGCAGCAGCATCTTTGGGAGGACAGTGAAGGAGGGCAAGGGGAACACACACTTTTGGTATTGGGTGCAACAGCATGCCCTCAGTAAAAAATGCAATAAAGCTTGAGCTGGGAAAATATTGGAATCAACTCTAGCTGATACTACTGTAGCTGTGTATGCCTGCCTGCAACAGATACAATAAACAGGAGTTGCGTCTAGAATTCCTGACTGAGTACAAGTGAACAACCAAACAGAACAGCAGGAAGCAGATAAGCCTGTTAGAAACAAGCATATTAAAAAATCATAGACCTAAAAGTTGGGTCACCAAAATGTAAGCATAAGAAGAAGGGAAGCTGATGAAAGAAAAAATTGTCCCTGGATGCATTTGGGAAGAAGTTTTCAAGCAGTCTCTAAAAGGTTCAAAATATTTTTGTTTACTTATGCAAAGCTTGCCTGATCTGATTTTTTCTTTTTATTTTACATATACATATTGATAGTTCTGATTTTTTTAAAAAAAAGTTTTCTGAAACATGCTCAAATAGTTTTCTTTTTCTGTGAAAACTTTCCCTGTTCTTTCCCTGTTATTTTTGCCTCTGGTACCAAATTTTCTGTTAGAATAATATCAAGGAACATATCTATTTTGTTAACTCAAGTATGGCCCTTTCTGCACAAGGCGAGTGAATCACTCCGTGCCATTACTTACCGGTTCTTCTCTCTTCGAAGCAACGTGGACTTTCCCTTAAGCCCTTCTGCAAGGCTCCTCTGTTCTTGCAGGGCGAATCGGAGCAGTGCGAGGTCCATAGATCCACACTGCTGAGGCTGAAAATGGCGGCTTCCTATTCTTCGTAGGTCTGGACCAACCACTGACGCTGACCATGCCCACAGCCCGCCCTCCGCTGATCACAGGCTTGCATTGGTGTGAGCCTGCGCATCTGCACAACATAGCAGGAATGAAATGGCATGCTCCAGAAGATTAAAATACCAGATTTTTCCGGTCTTCACTTAGCGTGCTGGAGGACCACTTGGGAGCGTTTTGGATCGGACTAAGGTGCGGAACTAAGGTAAATAGTCCGAACCTAGTCTGATCCAAGGTGCGGACGACCTCCGTGACAGGATGCCTTGGCCCGTTTTAACTTCCTTTTGCGGAAAGGGCCTATATCTGTACAGGACAGTATTAATTAAGCAAGACTGCTTTAGCAGTGGTTTACTAGCTTATTTTAAAAAAACAAGACCTTTAACTTGCTGAATGGTCTAGTGTGTAATAGAAGACAATTCAGTGGATTTGCTTGACAATAATTATTATCTGTCACTAATAGAAAGTGAAGCTTTTTGCAGCACACCATATTAACTCTTAAATGACAGGCCATATCCTTAAATGATAGGCCAAATCCCAATGAACAAATCAGGGCTCACTGCTTGGAGGTAAGCCCCAATTTGTTCATTGGGGATTTATTCCCAAGTAAGCATGTATAACAGGGTGGCAAACATTGGGGTATTGTTGTTGTTGTGGTGTGTCTTCAAGTCATTTCCAACTTACGGCCACCCTAAGGCAAATCTGTCTTGGGGTTTTCTAGGGCTGAGAGTGTGTGCACATCCCCCAGTGGGTTTCCGTGACCAAGTAGATAATCAAGGCCTGGTCTCCAGGATCGTAATCCAATGCTCAAACCACTACACAATGCTGCTGTCATATTGGGGTATATTCCTTCTATATTCTGTGGCCCTCCATGGGCCATAACCTTTGTCACCTGACAAAACACTAATCCTTCACTCCAAGTGAGGATGTAGGAGGAATAAAACAGTTGGTGCTTGCAGGCACTGGCTGTGCCACCAAGTTTGGTGCAGCTTGTACCTGCAAGTGTTGGCTCAGAGTAACTAATCTGACTTCCCAGTCTTCTCTAAGGAAGAGACTGTAACTGACATTGCAAAAGGGAATCCCCATTATCTTCAGTCTGGGCATCTTGTTTGTTGGGACTTTGGGGTGCTGAGTTAGCACATTTGAATTCTATAACCCATCCCAAGTGCCCTTCTTGATTCTGAAAGGCCAGAGGTTGGTGTAGTGGTACAGTCTGTAAAGAGTTAAATTCTGTAAACTCTGCAAAGTAAAAATAAGCAGGCAGGAAATTGCAGGATAGGAATTTTAGCATGAACTTTTGTGGATATCAGTCTACTTCTTCAGATGACCTGACAGAGTGATATTTAATCCACAGGTTCTCGAGCATAGTTACACAGTTGTGCGAGTGGCAAGAAATGTAATAGGGTGCAGAAAGATACAAATTATGACTTTGGTGATAAATATTCAAAGAGTTGTGTGAGATGATACAGGTCTTTCAAGTAGCTGCTAGTAGACTTTAAGGTAGTCAGTGACATATAAAAATTATAAATCTGCGTACCAAAAGTCAATTATTTGGGATCAGAAACATCTCCGAGGAGATTCCTTTTTTTATACAAGCAGTTGTGATAACTGATGTTTTAACATATGTTGTGTGCCATGGAATTATTATCTCTGTTCATACCTTTGCTAATGAGTTGGGATTTGTGGATATATCCCAACTCAGCTGTTTCTCAGCTCTGGAATGTTCACATTGTATTACAGCTCTAAAGCTCTGAAGGAGGAGCACATGAAAGGCTGATATCCTTGAAAAAGAAATGCCAATGTAAGATCAGTTTGAAAAATGGCTGTCTTCCTTAGCATGCTTTATATGTGCCTGCTAACTTTCTGTCACACACATACATACATATAATGTGTTGTTGTTGTGTGCCTTCAAGTCATTTATGACTCGTGGTGACCCTGACGCAAATCTGTCATGGAGTTTTCTGGGGCTGAGAGTGTTTGATGGGCCCAAGGTCACCCAGTGGGTTTCCGTGTGGGGTCACCCAGTGGGTTTCTGTGTGTGCCAAGTGGGGAACCGAACCCTGGTTTCCATGGTCATAGTTCAGCTCTCAAACCATTACACCTTGCTGGCTCATCCATATACATAGTTGAGATCTCAAGTAACATTTTTCATCAGAAATAGTGTCAACCAGTGTGGTTTAGTGCTTTCAGTATTGTACTAGAAATCTGGAGACCAAGTTTGAATCCCTGCCCAGTTGTGGAAGCCCAGTGGGTGACCTCAGGCAAGTCACATTCTCTCAGAGGAAGGCAGTGGCAAACCCACTCTGAACAAACCTTGCCAAGAAAACTCCATAATAGATTCACCTTAGGGTCATCATAAGGTGCACGAAGTGGCTCACCCCTGGCTGTGGGTCCTGGCTACTTTCCTAGTTAGATTACCTCTCTGTGTCTCTCTACAATCCTCTTTGTCCAGGACTTTAATCTAATGTTCTCTGTTGTTCTTCACAGCTTCCAGTGATGGGCGGAGCCTTCATGGACTCACCTAATGAGGACTTTAGTACGGAGTATTCCTTGTTTAATTCCTCTGCAAATGTCCATGCAGCTGCCTCGATGCCAAGCCAGCCGGAAGAGGCATCTCGTTCATCAAATGATGCCATTTTGTTATGGATTGCGATTATAGCCACGATTGGGAACATTGTAGTTGTTGGAGTTGTGTATGCCTTTACCTTCTGAGAAGAAAAGAGGATGATCTGAAGAGGTGGAGGATTTCTTCACTGTCTTTCATGAGTGCAGATGTGTATGTGTGTGTATAGACAGATAAATGCGCACATACCTGTACATAAATTTATATCTTTATAAATATATGTAGGTAGATGCTGTTTGTTACCTAAGACCAAGCTTAAAACAGGTGGCAAAAAAATCCCAACAAATCTTTGGAAGCTTTTGTAAATGATGGCAGGGATGAAATGTCTAATATACAGCATAACCAGCTGAATATAAATTTCAGTGTGAACGACTCATGTGAATTACAGTTCACGTGAAAGAAAAAGAGACGCTTGTTTGGCTTGGAGTCTGTTGTTTACTGGTTGGTAAATCTGTTGCTCATCCTTAACTTCTCCTGCGGTGAGATTTTAGTATCTAATCTACTGCTGGATTGGAATGCTAAACATGTATTTGTAAATAAGTGCCGCGCCTCTTACATTCTCTGCCAACCTTATTCTCTTGCTCTCTAGAGGCAAAAGGCAAGTAGAAATCTTTATTTGTTTTATTCTGTTTTAAAAAGGAAGGTTGTGGCAAGGTGGCATGTAAGAAGTGGCATTTTCTTTTGTTCTTTACAAGCCCTGCAAGTCAAATACATGTTATTGACAGAAATGTCATAATCGATCTGTTTGGTATTGGAAGCCTGATTTAGTTTCCCTATGCTTCATCTGTCAGAGAAAGAAAATGATTCAGATTTCTAGAAAACTATGCCATCCAACTGTATGAATTTGAACAGGCCCACTGGATATGGAAACGTGGCATGGTATAAATTATTGGTTCTTATCCTGAAACACTGGTTTCCAGTAATCTTGTTGATAGAGTGTTATGTTGGTCTTGAGTGGGAGAACGTCATGGTCTTAATCTAAGAAGGCCTGTGTTGCATATATGCTGGCTCTTCTGATCACCACTGTGTGCACCCAAATATCTGTTTGTGTGGAACACAATGTGGAGTCCTTGTAAAGGGAGGCATCTGTAAAATCAGATTTTGTATTTGTCCTGTCAAAGGGGAAGGTTTCTTTTGACATTTTAGTCCTTTGGGCAGGAGTGCCTCTAGATGCAGAACTCCTAGTGCTACTGATGAAAGAGCATTCTGCAGCTATTTCATCTTTTCCTCTGCAGTGTTGTCTTTTTCTGGTAAGAAAAAGCAAAACCAAAAGACAGAAATAGTAGGTAAACACAGAAAGGTTACAAGTTGAAGTTGATAACATTTGGACCTCCTATAAAATTCCATGAATAAGGTAGGGTGATGGAGTCATAAAATGGCTCAATAGTTTTAGGAATGCCTGTCCTATTACGTACCATGAAGGGATTGAAGAGGGTGGATCAAGAAACCATTTCCCTGTTCTCCTTGCTTCTTCCCTTTGCCTTCACTGAGCCTTTTCTGATCTCAGTTGGGAAAAATTCCTTTCTTGGACTACAGGTGCCAGAATCCCACAGCCAACATGGCCTAAAAACATAACTTCGTGTAAGCTCCTCAAGGGTATTGGATTCTCTAGCCAATTTTCTGATGATGTCCACTTCAGTGGATATGGTTACAAGCATATTAAATCATTGTCCTCTCTATACTGATAATATTAAAACCATGGAGTTGGATTATAGCCCTAAAAGTCATCCAGTCCATCCAGTCTAATTTTCCAGCAATGCTACTGCTACAGGTATTGCTTTCTTCTGTTACAATATTCCTTGCATAGAATCATAAAAGCTGCAAGGAACTTTTTTATATGATAAAGAGAAAGGTCATCAGAGCAAACACTTTAAAAATATCATTCCATTTTTACTGATGTTTACTCTGCTACTGTAGCCAAAAGTAAACCTTAACATTTCAATGAAAATATCCTACACTGAACTCTGAAATTGTGACTGGTGGTCTAATTCTATAGATTATTCTGCAGATGTTAAGGGAAAAATGTACCTTAGGGCTACAATCCTGTACACAGTTTCTGGAGAGAAAGTGTCCATGAAACACAGTGAATAAATATTCATAGGACTAGGCTGTGATTCTTCCTACCCAAATAACTGCAAAGAAAATACCATTAGAAGTAAAATGGGAGCTAGTCGCTATTTATAGTCAACTTCTCCAAATACACAAAAGGGACTGCATAGCAATTGCATTGTAATTACTGTACATCTTTCAGCAGTATATATATTTTAGGTTGCTACTTACAGCAAGCCAAAATAGGAAGTGCATCACCACAGGACAGTGCTTTGTATATGCTAATTTATATGGGGAGATGCAAAATTTAGAAAGAATGACTCTAGATTAAATAGTGAGGAAGACTGTAACTGGGTGACACGTTTCTCTGGTCAGTCTGCTGTCCAGATGCTTACTGTCAATGTTCAAGGCTGCTGCTCTTCCTTCTTGTGGGTCTTTCTAGGAATGAGAGGGTCTTGTCAGTTTTACCTTCTCCCACACTAAAGTTATTTTAAACCTGAAGTTCATTCCATTCTGAAGATGAAAACATTGTGCATTTTTGGCAAATTCCTAAAATTAAGGTGTAACATATTCCCCCCTCTGCCCTGACCAAACTCAATTGGCACATTTTTTTTCTCAACAAGGACCTTGTTATCCACCCACCAAGTCGCTATTAAAGATGAGTGCATCTCAGAAAACAGAGGTGGCAACCCTAGTTTAGCACTCACCTGGTTGAATGCGTGGAAATTCAAATCAAGAGAAGGAAGTCCTCAGACCCCTGGCCCTATATGGGTGAATCTGTCACTTTTGGGTTTTCCCTTGTTCAGTTTAAAAATATCTCAGGCCTCCTGAATATGAGGAAATGTGCAAATTTCGGGGGGGGACACTTATACAAGTGAACTGAATTGAAATTTTCACCCACTGATCCACCCATCCCATTTTATATTTTTAACCTTGATTTCGACTGGTCAGCTCATCAGATCATTGGTGACTAGTGGCTTCAGTGACATTGAGGAGGTGAATCTTTTCTGGCTGTTATCCTGGACTTCAAATGCTTTATTCAAGATACCTGATCTATTTCGGTATAGGGTACTGTCCTTTCACAGCCATTCAAGCAGTGGACTGTGTCCTTCGTAATATAGGCCATAGAGTACCTTCTCAGTATTTTCCAATAGGTCTTGAGTGCTACATTTGAGCTTATTATACAACCCTGAATTTCCCTGACTCCCTCACCACTTCCTATTTTAGAACACTAATGAAAAGTAAATGAGTTCAATTTCATGCCTCTGAATGTTTTTCAAAAGTATTGCTAGGTTCATTATTAGATCAATTAGGTATTCATAGGGGTTCTAACAGCTCTGTAAGGATTGCATAGCTTTGCCACTTCTTCCAGTGAAAACTATCTTTGCATGGTCAATAATGGAGAAAGCCATTCTACCGTGGTTGCATCCAGCTGTACTTATTTTTACCCAATGGGTTACTACTGATGCTTGATGAATTTGCTATTAGAGTGCTTTGCTTTAACTAATTTTTGGAATTCAATCTCATAACAATTAACAGTGTTTGTGTTTCTCCGCCAAAAGTTTAGAGCAAATTTTTAAAAGTGCACTAAGCTTCAGGTAAAAGAAGACCAGAACTAATGGATGATGTAGGGAAAAAGGCAATCAGAAAATAATTGAAATGAGAAATGAGAATACTGGACATTATTTTAAAGAACTAATTATTTAATTATTGCTTTTAAATTATTTTTAATATGCTTTTAAAGTACAAAAATAGTTCCAGATCTCCAAACATTGTTCTAAACAATGTTTTCAAGCTTAGAAGCAAACATGGCATGTTTACATTACAAAAGTAATGACATTACTAGTCAATCCAATATGTTGCAAAGGTAACATTATTACACCCTTCTTACTACCCCGCCCAAAAGCAATGTATTACAATTAACACCATTACCCGTAATATATTACTTGCATCATTGATTCAAAGAGAGAGCTTTGTATAATACGAAATATAATTCATCTTAATGATGACTGCAGTTATTTCAAAAGAGAAAGGGAAGTTTTATCTCTCTCCCACACACCCCTGTTTCCGTATTAATATTCCATATTGCTGTGAGTATCATTCATTATTGGTAATATAACTTGATTGCAGCAATTGATGACAGCAAAATAAATGGCTTAGAGGGACAGATTTTGGAGTCTATTGCCTTTTCAATTTACAAAGAGTGTATTTTTCCAAAATTTTCTAGTTCAACCTGTAGTGGTCTGTGCTAAGGATAACTAAATCCAATTAAGCATAAAAAGACTTCAGTTACCATTTTAAAACTGAACTCTTTGCAAATGGGTTTTCCCTAGTGTCCTTGTTTATTGTTGTCATTTGCCATAACATCCACAACTTAACATGGCCTTATGAATGAGAGACTGGGAAGAGCCCTGGTCATCAGCTGAGGTCTAACAAAACTCAGGGCTGTGGGTTCCTCAATTGAATCAATCTACATGTAATGTAGTCTTCCTCTTTTACTACTGCCTTCTGTTTTTCCCTGTATTATCAGCTTTTCCAGTGAGTCATGTCATCTCATGATATGTTGGCCTTAATTTAATCATCTTGGTTTCTAGGGAGAGATTTGCTCTAGGACCCATTCATTTGTCTTTTTTTATTTTTAGATTATGTTATTAAAACATGCATAAGTAAGAAAACGGAACAAAAAAAGAAGGAAAAGACAAAATCAGTAAGTCGTGTATATATATACATATGGAAAAAGAATGAAGTAAAACTTCCCCCCAATTGTCTTCAGTACATATAAAACAGAAGAGCATTGAATTATTGTATTAAATGTTATGATTCTAGCATAATATCGTTTTATCCACAAATTTCTGTGATATTGTAAAGTTGACTTTTGAGCTAGAAAACTGGCTACTGTTAATTCAGAGTGGTTGTTTCTGAGGTAGTTGATTACTGGTTCATTCATTTGTCTTTTTAGCAGTCCGGGGTATCCATAGAACCTGTCTGGAGCACCACATTTTGAATGAGTTGATTCTCTTTCTATCAGTTGTCTTTATTGTCTATCTTTTACGACCATACATAGAAATTGGAAATACAATGACATGGGCAAGCCTGACTTTAGTGTTCAGTGATATATCATTTGACATATTTGGTATCCGTAGAACTCTCCTCTAGCACAAGCATTTGATTCTCTCCCTTCAAAGATATGAGGTTGTAAAAGGTGAGTTGTAAGAAGTGTCCTCCTACTCCATCTTTTATGTTCATTAAACATCAAGTCCAAGGAGGAGTACTGCTGTAAGATTGTGGAAAAAGTACAGCTGCTAGCATAATGCACCAACAGGATTCCAACCTTAGTCTTTGGCAGACAACTTTCTGTTCAAATTTGCTGTCCTCAAAATGGCACCAAATAGATCATCCATGGGTTGAGGTGACAAAATTTAAGCCAGCTTCTATCTGTGTCAGCTTCCTTCTGTGATCTGTTGTGTCTGCTTTCCTTTCCTGTCAAAGCTCTCTCTTGAATATCCTCGAGAGATTCAGGATCCTAATAACTTTTCCACATTCTCCTGCAGGGAATTGAAAGTTATTAATGTGTAATGCTCTTCTCTTTTCACACCATGTCCCTGAAAATGTAATTTTGCCCAGTTTCCTGCAGCTAATCAGAGAGGCATGGAGATCTGTGAAACAAATTAAGAAGGATAACAGCTTTTTAGCAGGAGTTTAAGTAGGGCAAAGTTGAAGCACCAGGAACAAAACTCTTTTTACACTGAGTGCACTCAGACTTTCCCATCTTACCTCTCAGAGTTAACCCATATTTCTAAAAATGTTATATTTGACTGTAGTTGTAACTGTGACAGCAAATATACAACAGCGTACAGCGATATAAACTCGAAGAGGCAAAATGCCATCATCTAACTCAGGCATAAAAGCGGATGATGAAAAAATTGAATTAGTTCAAGATTTTCTATACTTTGGCTCAGTCATTTAATCATAACAAAGACTGCAGTCAAGAAATCAGAAGAAGTCTAGGACTTAGAAGGGCAGCTATGAAAGAACTAGGAAAGATCCTAAAGTGTAAAGACATATATTTGAATGCTAACATTAGAGTGGTCCATGCCATCATATTTCCAATTTTTATGTATGGTTGTGAAAGGACTGCGAAGAAAGCTGATAGGAAGAAAACTCATTTGAAATGTGGTGCTGGACAAGAATTTTACAGGTATCCTGGATTACTAAAAAGACAAATCAACGGCTCCTAGAGCAAATCAAGTCTGAATTCTCCCTAGAAGCCAAGATGGCTACACTGAGACTGTTGTACTTTGGACATGTCTATCTGTCACTAGATAGATAGATATCTATCACTAGAAAAGACAGTCATGCTTGGTAAGGTAGAAGGCAGTGGGAAAAGGAGGAAGATCACATTACAGATAGATAGACTCAATTAAGGAAGCTATGTCCCTGAGTCAGCTCAATAGCTGAGCAGGGCTGCTGAGGATAGGGTAACTTGGAGATTTCTTATAAGGTCGCAATTATCCGAAGTCACCTTAATGGCAGTTAACAACAAAACCCCAACAAAGAAATAAACAGATTCATAGAATTGTAGAGCTGGAAGGGATCATGGAGACCCTCTGGTCTAATCTTCTCCTAATTAATCATAAATGATCAACCAGCCACAGTTAAAATTCACCAGAGGAGAACCTTTTCCTAAGACAGTCTGTTCCACCATTGACCAGCTCTTACTGTGAGGAGGTTTCTCTTCATGGTTATGCTTCCCTGCCATTATGACCCATTAGATTTTAGTCCTTTGGTTCCAAAGCAACAGAGAATGTGTATTTTTTCAACCCAACAGTAACTTTCACAATGTGCTGAAATTCCACTCAAAAGGACTTCCATGGGAATAAGCTCTATTCAGACAATTGTTCTTTTCAAATAAACATGTTTAGGATTATGCTTCTTGGTGACCTCAGTCCATGTATACTAAACCACAGTATTCACAGAGACTTCCTTCTAACTCAGGAAATCCCTTTGAAACTTGTTTGCATGTGTGCCCCTTTCTGTATAAATCACTGTGCATTCAAAGTGAAAGTCAGATGCATGAAGGCAGATGTCTCCATCAAGATGGATATGCATTATCAGAAGTGAGTGTCTTTCCTTTTAAACAGATCTGGAAAAAATTGTACAAACTCCCAAGGTTTTTATTTGCCTCCACACAGACTTGTTAGATTGCTGAGTGACCCATCATTCATTTTCAAAAAGCTTCTTCGGATAAGATTGAAAATATGTTGTGAGGAAACAGGATTCCAGTATGTCCCAGTGGTGAACAAGTGGCCCACTCTTGCCTTAAAGCCAGAGAGCAAAAACACAAAGATAACCCCTTTATGGGTACCACCTTGCATCTATCGCAATATTTCGAAGGAATTTTCCAAGAAGCATGAATGATTAAAACAAAAACCAGATTCTGTAGCATTTTGTTCTATAATAGATTGAGTCAATCCAGCCAAATTTGTGTATGTGATAGGAATGACTGAATGGTATGAACAGAGGCTTCAGCTATGCTTATAGTGCTGAATTAGGACTGCCACCTCTTTTTCTAAGAAGTTCCTCATCATGAATTAGGACTGTCACTTTTTTTTCTAAAAGGTTCTAACAGGTTCCTCAGTTTTCACAGGTACAACATGATAGCCAGGTAGAACATGGTCCTCACCAAATTGGGAATAGCTCTACATGTTGAATTTGGCCATTGCCAATCCTTTTTTTTCTTCTTCAATCCAGTTTTGGTAAGATGTTACCAACAATTAGAACAGAAATCTCCTCTCTGTTTTTAAGTTCAGTTCCTTGTTTCCCTCTTTTTGTTATGTTTTCAGAATGTTTTTAGACTGTTTTGACTTCAGTGTTTGGCTTTAATATGTTGGCTTATTTAATTGCCTTTAAATTGTTCTCTAACCTTATATCTAGTTGGTTTTTCACTGACTTTTGTTTTAACCTGTGTTACAAGCTACCTTGGATCCTGTAATAGGAGAAAGTCAGGACATAAATTAAACAAATAAGTACTTGAGATTTTTTTTAAAAAAAAATGAATGTGAGAGAAAGTGAAACTGACAGTTTCATCCATATCTATATCCCATTGATTTCAGTGGGTCTTAGTTTACTATAAGTAGTGCATAGGATAGCAGTCAAAACCAATTGCATTTACTGTAGAGTAGAGCAGCCTTCATATGTCTAGTTGAGAACTTGGCAGAGAACTACTTTACTCTTAAGTCCTCTACATAGAATAATTTGTGATAAGTCTTATGGTTCCCAATTCTCGTACCTTAATTAACATCTTAAATGCACAACTACTATTAGACTGGTCACTTCGCCAGATTTTGTTTCTACCAGCAACCAGTTGGGAGTAGCTCCCAACAGCAAATTTCTATTCAGATCTGATAGGAGTTATTGTTGTTGTGTGCCTTCAAATTGTTTCCAACTTATGGTGACCCTAAAGTAAACCTGTCAGGGGGTTTTCTTGGCAAAGTTTTCTAGAGGGGGTTCGCCATTGTCTTCCTCTAAGGCTGAGAGAATGTGACTTACTCAGGGTCCCGCAGAGAGTTTCCATGGCCAAGTGGAGATTTGAACCCTGGTCTGCAAGATCATAATTCAGTGCTCAAAGCACTGCACCACCCTGGTTCATAAGAGAAGTTATACTATAAACAAGACAATTTAGTGGAGTTTGTGGGAACTTGAGATCAGCACAGTTTTAGATGTAGGATGACCACTTGCTCATTGCCAAAGAAATTAGAAATACATCATCCTAAAACAAGAGAAACGAGGACATGTGTGCATAAAATTTGTGTATGAAGAGATGAACATTTTTGGAGATTGACTATGATTTCAGTAAAACAAAAAGAAATAAAATGCATCAAATTATAATGAAGAAGACCATGGCAAGGTAACTTGTGTGCCTGCTTACTCAGTCTTCAGGAGATTTGTGAGGAACTTCAAGATACTTACTGCTGTTTCTTCTTGTCATTCTTATTTTCAAATTGGACTTGGACTAGGCAGCCCTTCAACTAGAGGACTTTCAGAAGAGAACATGTGGTCATCCAATTTAGATGTCAACCCATGGAAGCACCAAAAAGATGAACTTTGACAGACAGAAGTATGGAAGGAGTTTGTAAGTTATTGGTACATCATTGTTTTGGTGCTTCCATATAATATAAAAAAACAGTACATATATTGTATGATATTTGCTTTGTGGTGATACTTTATTATTGTTTCCAATGACAGCTCATAACAGTCCTCTCTTACTCTCTTTTAATTTATTGGCTTAGAAATTCTAGCACATATTTGTTATGTCACAAGTATGGTTATCTCCTTTAGACTGACCAACATTGCACAGTCTTTCAACAGAACTCCATAACAAGCAGATCTACAGACTGACTTTCCTAATGGCAAGTATCAGTGGCACATTAGACTTTTCATCCATGGGGATTAAAGAATCAATTCTCTGTGGGTTTGCTTGGTCCAAACAATGCTCATTCAAAGAAGCTTGCAGTATAAATATGTTATAAGTCTTTAAGAAATCTAGTTTTGTTTTGTTTTTTATGAAAAAAAATCCTTAAAACAATAGATTGTTTTTGAAACCTCACTGATATAAATGAGAACCAGTTGTTTTGATAGCTGTGAACAAGTGAAGTGTGAAATAGTAAAACTGGTTGCCACATTTGCCTCTCCTTCAGAGCCTGACTGCTACTTTAGAACCAAAGCTTGCTTAAGATGATGCACTCCTTGTCAAGTTCTGGATTAAGGCATTAGGCAGAATATTTGATGTAAATTTGTGATGTGTATAGTTCTGTAGTAGGTGGATTGTTTACTTACAGATACTAAATTGTTTTGCAGCATTTTTCTTCCTTCTCTGTATTCTGTCTTGCCATTCTTTATGCAGATTTCTGGAAGTTGTTCAGATGTTGATGAGGCTTTGCACAAAATGCCTCCCTTTTGCTAAGCATGGCCTTCCCGCTTTTCTTCTGAAGACAGCTGCTATTTAGCAATTCAGAGGAATCTTAAAATCTCTGTTGTAATGTGAGATAAGTGCTCAGCAGTGATCGGTTGGGGTGCTCCACTTTCAGGATATAAGGCAGGCAGACAGGACCTTTGATAACATTGGATGAGATTCTCTGAACCTATAGAGAATGGCAGACAGGCCTGGTGCCAGCATGTGGCATGCTTAGATATTGGGGGTTCCTTGCCCTAATAAAGGCCCACAACTGGCATCACCCTTAGCAGTCCACTATCTTTTAAACACTGCCATTTCCTGACAATCCAATGAGGGGCAGGCAACAGAATCTTGGAGCCTTTTTAATTTCCCGTACAGCCCTTGCCATAGCCTTGAAGCAATGCACAGTGAGATATTTCAGTGGTAGTATCAATTCCCAAGCTTGGCCTCAATACCCTGTCTGATATTGGAAGCTAGGCAGGGTCAGGCCTGGTAAGTACTTGGATGGGAAACTGTCAACAAATACCAAGTGCTGCAAATTATATTTCAGAGGAAGGAAATGGCAAAGCCACCTCTTGAGTATTCCTTGCCACAGAAAACCCTATGAAATTTATGGGGTCACCATAAGTTAACAGGGGACTTGAAGACACATACATATACACACCCTACATACACACCCAATTCCTACATAGATGTTGCTTATTGAACATTATGCTGCTGTTGCCAGGGCCAGGTAAGCCTGCCAATGGATCCATTAACGTAATGGGCTCATCAGAATGTAATTTGCCGTGAAGCCCTTCAAGGATAATACTGTCTCAGGTAACAGGGCACGTGGGAGGGCCTAGATCTGGCCACTTCCTGTTGGGAGGAAAAGACCTGTCCAAACATAAACAGGTGATAGGTGATGTTGTTGCAATCAAATGGACCATTATCCTACTGGATGGTTCTAGGATGACAATGGGTCTTTTGGGGCCAAAACTTTTCAGATCTCATCACCAATAACTAGGGGCAGAAAGTATGGGATGAACCTTCCAGTGAACTCAAGTGGGGCCAGTGTGACCCACACACATACACTTGTGGCATGTACACTGCCACACATACACTCCCATCCCTGGCCTGGGAGAAAGAGTGGCACGGGAAGCATGGAACTTGGAAATAAACTTGAGAGCAAGGCTGGAATAGCAGGTCTTCCTTGCTCTTCCTCACCTAGGCCCTTTTTGCACCTTACCTCGTTCCGGTGTCATTGCGATGGGATCATGCGAGAAGCCTCTCACGAGAGGCACTCATATCCCCTCCGCTTCCTCTCTGTGCCAGCTCCATGCTGGGTGGAAAGAAGTGTAAGGGCTCCACCCCTTCCTTCCGCAGCACACCCAGGTACTTTCCCAGGCTGCTCTGGGGAAGAAAGCACGAGGGCCATGTCTCTGGAGGCTCTGCACACAAGGTAAGTGCGTGTGGGGCCCAGGAGCGATGGGCAATGGTGCATCATTTTCGGCAAGAAGCCAAAAATGATATATTGCGCGATTGCTGCCTACTGGCCTCGGGAGCGTCATGCAATTGTGAGGACATCATGTGAAACGGTCCTTGCAATCGCGCGACGCTCCAGAGGCCATTTTGCATGAGAAATAGCATGCGAAAAGGGCCCTAGGGAAAGGAATAGAATTAATATAAAATAAAGCAAGCAGCTCGGTTGCATGAAAGGGTCCATTCACATTCAAGAAAATACAAGATAAAGCCCCCTTCAAACCTCCTGGCTCAACAGGGGAAGGTTGAGGACTGAACAGTCAAGGACAGGAAAGTCAGGCACGGGGCTTGTGCGTGTATATCCTTGCCCTGTTTTAGTCCTCATGAAAGTGGCCAAATACCTGTATATGACTACAGAAAGGATACATGGCCATGAACTGCAGGGTTGAGGAAGACTGAAGTTTGTACATTGATTTGAAATAAACAGCTCGGTTTTTTCTGTACAGGAGCTTGTGAAAGAATAGTTCTTTATATGCTCTGTCTTTGATACATTTTCCCTTATATAACATGGTTTCTTTAGAAAGGTCTACAATTGTACTGTTTTTATCTTGTACAAATTATTCTACTGAAACTTTTATTCTTGTAAGAAATTGTTATTGAATGATGGGGTAACTGAACAAAAATGGGGAGAAAATCAAATCCTACAAGTTTGCAAAACATTGTATTACTCACGGCTGGTTTAAGCAAACAAAAGAAAATGTATATTCTTTTTCACTACTACAGTGTTCCTTGTTGTTTATGGGCCTCACTAGACATGCAACTATTGTTATTAATCGAGTGGGGTGAAATTGCCTTTGTTTAAGTACAGTTATATTTGTGATTTTTAAGGAAAAAAAGTATTAAAAGTTATCAATGTTTGCAAATGGTGTTTTTTTAAAAACTTTACTCATGAAGGTTTGGTAGATGAAGGCCTCAATCCTACATCCCCTCAGCATAGTGTATATATTTGTATGCAGTATTATGCTATGCTGAGTCATATACACCTACCCAGACTTACTGATACCCCTGAACCTGTTCCACATGGCCATTCCATGCTTCATTCCATGAGTCTGGCTACATTCCAACAGCCAGGTATGAAATGATCACAACAGCTCTGAGACCCCTGGAGAACTCCAGCAGATCTCAGTGCTGATGTCCTCATTCTACATTTGACTGTGGGAGTGGAGACAAATGCTTCTCTGAGCTTGCCTGCCTGTTGCAAAGAATGGGATGGCTATGTGGGATGGCCTCAGGGGATTTTCAGCAAGTCGAGTAAAGGAAGGCTTTGGGTGCTGCAGAGAGAAGAATGGAAAATCAACCCCTTGTTGTGTTCCTTCAAGTCATTTCTGACTTACAGCAACCCTAAGCAAACCTATGATGGGGTTTTCTGGAGCTGAGACTGTGAATCTTTATTACGGTCATAGACCAGCATATCTGAGAATGTGTAATGTGACCAAAGTCATCCAGTGGGTTTCCATGGCTGACTAGGGACTCAAACCTTAGCCTCCAGCGGTCAGACCATTACATCATGCTGGCTTTCATACCAACCCCTACAAGACCTGAAAAAGGATATCCACATGCATAAGGGAAATTTACATGTGCAGATGTCTGTAACAGATTTCCAACCAGAGGGGGGGTGGGATTAGTTGGCAATGTCAACACATTTTGTGAATGGCCACGACCTCCTTTCACCTGAAGGCACAATTGCTCAAACTTCTCAACAAAAGTGGTAAGATGTTTGGGAAATTGGTTCTAGTACTTCTAGACCACTGGTTCTTCTAGCCCAGTATTGTCTACATTAGAGATGGTTGTGGCCTTCACAGCCCCATGGTGGGCTCTTTATGCAGCCCGTGGAATGCCTGCACACACACCACAAAACATTTTTAAAATAAAAATCATGCCTCCAGGTCTCTCGAGGACACAAGTCTTGGGTAAAACAAGGCATAGTATCCCATCACCGCCACTTTAAACAACAGCCAAAATGACTTTCCATTCACTTCAAGTTATGATTTTTTCTTTTAATGTTCAATGCAGCTACACCTGCCTTTGTAGGATAGAAAGAATACCAAGTTTAACTGCTCAGGATTAGGATCCAATGTAAAGAGACCATCTGGGGAACTCATTGTTCTCTTTCAACAAAGTAGCCTGTGAACTACATATTGTCAGTTGGGGAACTAAACTGAATTGTTCTACTGCCAGTGACCTTATTCCCAGCAGCCTCTGGGTCGTTGGAGGTGGTGAGTTAGGAACCTAAACTGATAGTCTACATGTTCCCTTGCTCACACACCACATAAAGATAACCCATAGACCAGTGGACCTCAGAATGTTTAACCCTGTGACCCACTTTATGTCTGTATGAAGATGCTGTACTCCATGTCTCATTCCACACCTCTGTCTCCCCTCCCTCTCACTCTCACAGGCCCCTCGTGCCATGCAGAACCTCTATTGTAATGCTGTGTTCTCATGCCCTCCAGCTCCTCTCTTTACTTCTCTCTCGCCTCACCCAAGAAACTGCCTTGTGGTCGCCAAGGAGCATGCGCCTGCTACACCAATAAAACTTCAGAGAAGCAGAGTAGGAACAAGCATTAAAGGGAAGCCGGTTTTTGCTATGTCTGAGGTTGGAGGAAGGCACAACACAAGAAGATGCTTTGTGTTGCTTTTTTTTGGAGAGACAGGCCAATCCCCAGGGGTCCATGTGCATATGCACACACACGCACACACAGACTTGCCCTTCTTTTTCACATTTGCTATACTTGCAGACTGAATTTCCTTGCACTCACCCCCTCAGGGTTCTGCCCCACAGTTTGAAAACTACTGCTCTAGACTACTGACTTGAATGTCATCACTTCCCCGTCCCCATTCTCCTTTGCATGTTTTTAAAACATCTTTGCCTTTTTTGGTACAATTTTGATTGAGAAGTTTTCTAAATACATTAACAGCTATAACTATTTTAAGATAGATAATACATGAAATATAAAGAAAAATATATGAAAATAGAAAAATGATTTCCAACGTTCTTCTCAGTGGTTATAAACATAAGTATTACAATCTTATCTCCCACTTTAAAAAGTATCTATTACACTTCGTCTGATAAACCAGTCCTACTAATTCCCAAAACCCACTGTCATCACCTTATTTTCTCTTTACACATCTTTGCCTGATGAAGAAGCTAGCAGCAAGATCCTTGTGCCTTTTGCGTTCCTCATAGCTGAGAGATTCCCAAGGTCATATCATTTCAGAATTGCAAATTTGGTTGCCCCTCTGATTAAAAGAAAGCTTCCTGTGGAAACTGGCATGTGTGGGAGATGACTAAACTTGTCCCTGACATGGTTGCCTTTCTATGGGCAAGAGGAATATGGGCTGAATCCAGAATTACTCATACTTGAGAACAGACTTATTGAAATCAATAAGTTAAGTTAGGGCCTTATCACACAAGGTGGGTAAATTGCAATTGTATCAGGATAATGATTCCTTCTGTTAGGGCTTCTTGCATGGCATGGTTGCTCTTCTGTTGTCTTGTGGGACACTATTTTAAAAGTTATTTTTACTACCACAAAAAAATCTGTCAATGATCTCCTTTTCCACTTCTGTCACACTATGATTTCATAGAATCATAGAATCATAGAAATGTAGAGCTGGAAGAGACCACAGGGGCCATCCAGTCCAAGCCCCTGCCATGCAGGAACACCTCAAAGCACTCCTGACAGATGGCCATCTAACCCCACTTAAAAACCTCCAAAGAAGGAGACTCCACCACACTCTGAGGCAGCATATTCCACTGCCAGACAGCCCTGACTGTCAGGAAGTTCTTCCTGAGGTTCAGGTGGAATCTCCTTTCATGCAGCTTGAATCCATTGCTCCTTGTCCTGGTCTCTGGAGCAGCAGAAAACAAGCCCACTCCCTCCTCTACATGGCATCCCTTCAAATATTTAAACATGGCTATCATGTCCCCTCTAAACCTTCTCTTCTGCAGACTAAACATACCCAGCTCTCTAAGTCTATCCTCATAGGGCATGGCTTCCAGGCCCCTCACCATTTTGGTCATCCTCCTCTGGACTTGCTCTAGCTTGACCATGTCTTTCTTGAATTGGGGTGTCCAGAACTGGTGTGAATGTTCAATTGCACTTTTATTCTGATTTCTGAGTGCTAATGGGAGTGCTTTGGGTGAGAAAACTATTTTTCACAGGGAGATACAGCCTCATTCTGGTGCCTGTTGCTACAGTACTACAACATCGTGGTGTGCTAAGGGCCCCCCTCTTCTTTTCTTCTCTCTCTCACACACACACACATTCCTGGAAATGTAAGAGGGAAGGCTTATAATTTTAAAAAGCATTTATTTCATTAACTCTCTGCATCTTATTTGCTGTTTCTTCCTTCAGACATACTAATTACTGCCACGTGAAAGCCAGGGATAGATTGCTAAATCAGTGACTGTTAATTTTCCTCTGCCAGTGATTAGTCAAGTCTGAGAACTCTGATCTCTCCCAATCAGGAATTCCCCCCTCCACAAGAAAAAAAGAGGTCTTTTTAAATATAAGACTAGTTTCATTTATATTTATTTTTTTGGGGGGGGGGAATCTGTGTGCATGTGCCAAGCAATGCGAAGGGGCAGGAAAAATATCTTGGGTGAGCTAGTGAGTGTGCAGCCCAAAATACTGCCTATGGAATGGTTTTAGCACAAGTGGACACTGTAATCCCAGAATGGTTCTAAAGGTATGCAAGGAAAGAGCAATCCCAATTCAATAACGTTTTTACAGACAATGCCACTGTAGCAGGAGAGAAGCCTTGTGCAATAAGGCTCTTCAGCATGACTAAGTCCCTTAAATTCATTGTAGCCATTCTAAATGTGGCTAATTTGGATGCAATCTTAACAATATTAGGAAACGGTAAATATTTAAACATTCCATTCCCCCCCCCCCGCAAAATGAAAGGTTACACTCTCAGGGACACTATGCCATATCCTTTTCTTCCCATGTGCAGATCGGCTCTAAAATTTCAGTCTTTACTTTAGCCCATATATTTTAGTGTCCTTTTCTTAGAAGATGTCTCCTGTTTTACCTGCAAAGCAGCTTTCACTCGTCTAAGAGAGGCATATCTCGTCCCCAGCAATCTTGAATGGCAAGCAGTCCCAGGGGCCCTTTCCACACCAGGCAATTAGAATGGGGCAGTGCATCCTTGCAGGGAGGTCATCTGCACCTTGGAGTGGACTAGGAGTGAACTACTTACCGGAAATCCACACCTCAGTCTGCTCCAAGACCACCCCAAGTGGTCCTCCATTGTGTTTTTAAAGACTGGAAAAAACAGATCTTTATTTTCCTGGAATGCGCCATTGTGTTCCTACTCCTTTCTGCAGATTCACAAGTTCGCACGCCAGAAGCTGCCATTTTAGAAGCTGGTGCCGCCATTTTGGAAGCTGGAAGCCGCCATTTTGGAAGCCAGAGCAGTGCGGATCTACAGACCTTGCACTGCTCCGATTTGCCCTGGACCAAGGAGGAGCCCTGTAGAAGGGCTTCAGGGACAGTCTGTGTTGCTTCGGACCCCAGAAGAAGTGGTAGGTAATGGCACAGAGCGATTCCCTTGCCTCGTGCAGAAGGGGCTCCAGATGAGAGATACATTGCAGGATTCAAATGTGAAATATTTTGTCTAGAGCCTCTGTTGCAATTCATTATCCTTGATCTGTAAGCAAAGTTGTGCTAGCATTCCTGACATCTGGTGAAAGGACTGATTTACAGTTATGGGTTCCAGAGAAGGCCTTACAGAATTGCTCTGTTCCAGCTCTAAGATTCTGCGATTCCATAACTAAGGCAGTAATACTCACCTAGCAGGCTCCTATTATGACAACTCCTGTTGTGGTAAAATATAATGACTCTGAGGCAATTCAGGGTTCATGACTGCAGTGAGCCTCCACCCAGAGTGGGGGCTCACCTGTTCAGACTGCCTCTGTCATGTGGAGTATGATGGTAGAGGTGGGAGATTATTGCTCTGTCAGTGGACAACTCAACAGGGCTTCTATCCATCTTCTCTCTCATGTCTTCTTAAGGCAAGGGTGTGCAACTATGGCCCATGGCACTAACTTTCCTGTCTCAGTCTGGGCAGCCAGCCAAAGGCTTGTGGCTGCACAGTTGATGGCAAAGAGACAACACAGGCAAACCAGCAAGCAACAAAGCAGAGCAGCTTAAGGTCTGGCACAAAAAGTTGTAGTTGTAGAGTTCAGCACTACCCAAAACAGGGCAAATGAATCCAGAGTAAACCAACACAATCCAGGTCAAGGCACAGAGTTCAAGAATGTGATGGGTAGCCAGGTAGATCAGATAATTTCCCACAACTCCTGGAGGGAAGTGCTTTGTATAGAGAGAGGTCAGCAACTAACACAGCAGCTGCTTAACTAATTGCTGCTTCATATAAATCCTCTGAGACCTCCTCAAGCTCTCTCTTTGTTGTCTCCACTCAGCAAAGGTAGGTATAGGTTAGTTTTCTTCTGTATCTGAAGGGGCAGGGCTCTCTGCCAGTACTGGCACGACACTCTGGTCTGTATCTGAGGCTTGTGGCTCTGTAACCTCCTCCTGCTCCGCAGCAGGTGCTGGCATGTCCACTGCTTCAGTCTCTGAGTAAGAGTCCATTTCCATGTTCTGAAAGCAGGGCATGACACTAGTTGTGCAGGCTATGTCTCATGGGACTTATGGATGAAAAAAAATCTGAAAAGCCACAGAGGCCCATCCCTGCCTTACAGAGAAAGTAAGAAGAACTGGGCTGGATCAGACCAAAAGTCTATGTAACCTAGCATCTTGTTTCCCATTCTGATGCTTCTTAGCTACCATTTATACATCCAATTCAACCTGCACACATCTGTGGTAGTGTGATATAGTTTTGTAAGGTCACAGACTTTTTTCTTGACTACTTAGTTGTATCTTGGATCTCTCCTCCAGTGAAGAAAGACCTCTACTCATGGAAACCTATCTGGTTTGTAAGGATCGCCTCTTCCATTGCACCCCATTCATCAGGCTTCCCCCAACATTCTATATACCATTTGCTGGGAGAATGGAGAAGAGCTGCTGTGCAGAAAGGAAGGGAGATTCCTTCTATGAGGACAGCTGCATGCCACCCAGTAATGGCTGATACTAACTCCCATACAAATGGGGCTGTGAAAACACTCTCAGTTTTAGTCCAAACTGTAAAAGTGCTGAAACTTATCTTCATCTAGCCAAAATGCTGAGTCCTAACCCTAAAAATAGAATTAGCACCTTGGATAGCTCCCATAGACTAAAATCTGAAGCAGATTCACTGCTGTCCTGGCATGGGAGCTATCAATTGCCACTGTCCCTACTTCTGTATCCAAGCTAGTATTGTGACAGTGAAAACCTACTGCTTCAAATGAAATTCCGTGGATATACTAAATGTCAACACAAACACATATTCTACTCTCTGGTTTCTCTCTTTTCCCCATAAAGACCTAGTTAGGCTTAATTTGCTGTTCTTTAAATGTATCGCCAACATCTGCTGCTCGTTTCTATATTCTGGTGCCAGAGAGAAAAGCAGAAATTATGCATTAAGGTTGCATTGCCAGCTGCAAGTTGTTGTGTGCTTCCACAAGCTGCCACCTTTAAAAAGAAAAGTGGTGGCAGCACATTTTACTTAAGGAAACAGCCAAAAATTTGGATCAAAAATTATCATCCTGTGTCTGTTTCTGGCAGTGAGGGTCAGAGAAGAGAGGAAAAATGCAAGATAGGTTGTTGTGGGTTTTCTGGGCTTTGAGGCCATGTTTTATTAAGCCGAACATCCAATTTACCATGGAAAAAGAAAATGAAGGAAAACTACCATTTCTGGATGTCTTGGTCATTTGCCAACAATTGGGCCACACAGTTTACAGAAAACCTACACATATTGACAGATATCTACACAAAAATTCCCGAATAGAACAGGGACTCAAAGCCTCAAAAACCCACAACAGCCTATGGATTCCAGCCGTGAAACCCTTCAACTTTATGTAAAATACAAAATAGTTTGTAATGAGACAGCTGCTTTAAAATTCTGGGCTATCAGAATTTGCACAGTGGTGTGCATATTGAGGACACTACCCATCTTTTATCTATCTATAGAATGACAGAGCTGGAAAAAACCACAGGGGCCATTGAGTCCAATCCCATGCTATGCAGAAATACATCATCAAAGCATTCCCGACAGATAGCTATCTAGCCTCTTTTTTAAAATCTCTTTTCCTGAAGTTTGAAGCCATTGCTCCATGTCTTAGTCTCCAGAGCAGCAGAAAATAGGCTTGCTCCATCCCCCATATGACACCCTTCAGATATTTAAGCATAGCTATCATGTCACCTCTGAACCTTCTCTTCTCCAGGCTAAACATATCCAGTTCCCTAAGCCTTTCCTCACAAGACATGGTTTCCAGGCCCTCTACCATTTTGGCACTCCTCTGGATATGTTCCAGCTTGTCACTATCCTTCCTGAATTGTGGTGCTGAGAACTGGACACAGTATTCCAGGTGTGGACTGACCAAAGCAGGAAAAGGGATTCCATCTAAACATTAGGAAAAATTTCCTGACAGTTAGAACAGTTTGGCAGTGGAATACAGTGCCTCAGAGTATGGTCAAGTGTCCTTCTTTGGGGATTTTAAACAGAAGCTGGATGGCCATCTGTTGGGAATGCTTTGATGGTATATTCCTGCATGGCAAGGGGTTGGACTCAATGGCCATTGTGGTCTCTTCCAATTCTACAATTTTATGATCCTATGCCTTTGACAATCAAACTTTTTATGTACAAAACAGTGAGCAAGAGGTTGTTTTCTCCCTTCCTGAAGAAATGTTCTTTCTGGTGGGCTGTAGGAGAGAATCCATCAATTTCAAACAATTTAACAATACTGGCCAGACTTTCCAGCACTGTTCCATACCAAACAGTTCTCTCCCAGGGTAAGGCCTGAGCTGGAATAATGTAAGCACTACAAATGAGCTGTGGTAATGATAAATTCTCCAGTAATTGCTACTGAATTGCATAAACAGCTGAGAGGCTCTCTAAGCTAAACAGCGTTGCATAAGGTCTCCTGAATATTGCTTCAGAGACATTTTCTTCATTCTGCATGTCAAGCACTGGTTGTCTTTGTATGAGCATCTCTTCCTGAATGACATCTTTGAAAATTTTATTATGCTCTTATCACATCCAAGCTAACCACCCAGTTTTGTAAACCCACTTGCCATAACAGACTTATTGAAGGTATGTTTGCAATGTGTGAGGGTGGCTTTGGAGCTCACTTTCCCAATTTGTCACGCAAAACCATCTCAACAGGGACATGATTGCAGTATAATCAGTGCAAACGGCATTTTTTTTAAATTAGGCAGCTTCCTGACCAGTCCGTAGATGGGCAGGCAGGAAGCAAGTTCAAAAGCGGTATGAAGCTGATGAAGGGAGCAAGAACAAACAGACAAGGATATAGTTGGGGGTATGTGGAGATATGGGCATTGCCCCTTCAGATGATAATTCCGCCCCCCCTGAAATTTTCCTTCAGTCCCCAAATCTCTAGCATTTCAGAGAGTGAGACATTGAAAGCCATTCATACCTTGTTGTTGTGTGCCTTCACATCATTTCTGACTTATGATGACCCTAAAGTGAACCTATCACAGGGTTTTCTGAGGGCCAGGGGCTGAGACTGTGTGACATTCTCTAAGTCACACAGTGGGTTTCCATGGCTAAGCAGAGAATAGAATCCTGTGTGATGTTGGGGGGAGGGCATAGCCAGCAGACCTATCCTAGCAACAGAGAGGATTTAAGTTGATCGGTTTGGTGATTATAGAACCCAGTTTAGCCAGAGGAAGGGTCTAGATAGGAGAGTCAGCATAACAGAAAATTAACAGAAACAGGGTTTGAAAAAGAGTTGCTTGGATGAGTTTAAAAAAAGAGGTGTTTGCATGTTAGGAGCTGGAAGTTCTTTGATGTTGCAAATATTGAATTGCCCAATACCTTTCACTGCTTATTTTGTTTAATAAAGATTTTACTCTGGTTTTTTTTGTTTTTGTTTGTTTTTTTAGAAAAAAGCAGCCTCCATACAATGTCTCTTTAATTTGAGCTCAGTTACACATGCTACCACAATTTACATACTCAGGCCCTTTTCACACAGCATTTTCCGTGCGAAAGAGGGCCTGGAGCATTGTGCGATTATGAGGAGTGATCCACATGATGCACTCACAATTGTGCGACGCTCCAGGGGCCAGCAGGCACCAATTGCGCACCTTTTCATTTTCGGCTAGAAGCCAAAAAGGGTGCGCGATTGCGCATTGCTCCCGGGCCCCGCGCACACTTACCTGGCGTGCGGAGCCTCTGGAGCTGTGCCGGTCATGCTTCCTGCCCCAGCACAGCCTGGGAAACTCCAGAAGGAAGAGGCGAGGCTCTCACGTGAGCAGGCAGCTCGTGTGGAGCTGAAGGACTCCAGACACAAGAGCTTATTACTGGAGGCTGCTTGTGCGATCCCCACACCCCAGCGCCAAAAGATAGTAAGGTGCAGAAAGAGCCTCAGTTGGGATAAAGCTGAAAATGCTTTGCCCTATAACCACAAGAGTTTTGGGCTTAGGGAAAGCAGAAGGGTGCTTAAGTGTGGAGAGGGAGCCAGGGAGTGGTAATTGTCAACACCGAGGCGTGGCAGGCAGCCAAGAGCCGGCTAATAAGTCTTTTCCCAGATAAGGCAGATAGGCAATAAATCAAAGGGCTTTACTTCAGCAGTGGGTAGATAAGGTAGCAGTAAACTAAAGAGACTTTTGCAGCAACAATATTCCCTGGCTGTTACATCACAGCCAGGCAAAACAGCAAACAGAGTCCATGTACCACAGAGTTTGTTCCTCAGCTGGTCAGGCAGCATTTCAGGAAACAAGGCAAGGGTCCCCGACAGCCCAGCAGGCACACTCAAAATGGACAGTTGTGAGCCAACAAAGACCCAAGGCTGAGTGAGTGCTTTTATTAAGCAGGCCCTCACCCAGGTGCTACCTCAGCTGGAGCTTGATTGCTTGGTGTTTCCTATTTAAATGCTCTGACCTTCTGAGAGCACTTTTTTGCTCCCAATGCTGCTGGTAAGTAGGCACCTGCTCTTGAATCTCTGGGTCTAAGGCAGCCCCTGGCTCCATTGCTGGGGCTACTGGGGCCAAGGGCTCTGTGTCCAGGGCAGCCTCTGGGGTGGGCTGTGCAGCAGGCTCCATGGCAGCCTCTGGGGTGGGCTCTGTTGGTGCAGCAGGCTCCATGGCAGCCTCTGGGGTGGGCTCTGTTGGTGCAGCAGGCTCCATGGCTTTGAAGTCCTCCGATTCAGACTCAGAGCTTGAGTCCTGGAGCGCCAGGGTCCTGACAGTAATTATATAAAAGGGAGCTGCTTGTCTAGGGAGGGAGAATTTAAAGCAGACCTGATCTGACACAGTCCTGGCTGGCCCAGATCTCCACATTTTGACACCCTGGTCTCCAGAGTCCAACACTCAAACCACTGCACAGATCTTATATTTGCTATGTTCAAATTCTTTTTTTAACTGGCTCTATCCTCTGTTCTTTGCATGCCTAAACGATATTTCTAAATGATCAACTGAAGGTTAATGTTACTGTAATGCTAGAAATATAGAGAAGGAAGTAAACTTTCATTTGGGGGACAGAATTCTTTTTTTGTGGTGGCAATACCGTCATTAGCCTCCCTCAAGAGCTACACCCCAACAAGCATGATACTGGATAGAATGAGGAATAAATGGCACTGAAAAGTGCAGGGGGGACTCTATCTGTTGTTATTATTTCGTTTCTCCCTTGTTCAAATATTTAAACCTCAGAGTTAAAGATCTGGAAACCCTGCCCTACAAGGAGCAACTTAGGGAGCTAGGTATGTTTAGCTTGGAGAAGAGAAGTTAAAGAGGTGACATGATAGCCATGTTTAAATATTTGAAAGGATGTTGTCTGGTTTCTGCTGCTTCAGAGACTTGAACATGGCGCAATGGCTTCAGATGATCAGAAGAGTGATTCTACCTACACTATAGGAAGAACTTAGAGCCATTTGACGGTGAAATATGCTGCCTCAGAATGTGTGATGGAGTCTCCTTTTTTGAAGGTTTTAAACAGAGACTGGATGGTCATCAGTCATGAGTAGTTTGATTGTATAGTCCTGCGTGACAGAGGGCTGGGCTGGATGGTCCTTGTGGTCTCCTCTAACTCTATGATTCTAAGAAAAAAGCATATTTTAAGGAAGTCTTCAAATACAAAGTGAATCAAAATTCTCCTCTCATTTGTACCAGCAAGCATTAACAAGAGGATATGATGTCCCTGCCAACCGTAATACATTTAAAATTAAGAACATGTAGGGGGGAAAAAGGTTGCTAATCCCTAATTTAACACTAACCCAACTGAATGCACAGGTATTCAAAACCTGAATGTTTGAGACCTAAGCACTTAAAGCCTCAGACCTCCATTGATTAATCTGTCAGTGCCTTTTTAAAAAGTACACTTCAAGTCTTTTTCATGCTGAATAAAAAGAAAATTATGCTCTTATGGGGGGGGGTGAATTCCTATGAAAACTAAAAAAAAAATGTCACCCATTCCGGCTGGAAAAGATTATGGAAGCGGAATCCAATCTGAAACAAGATCCTGAAAGACAGATAGCAAGTCTACCAAAACCCTAAAGTGGTCCATGAAAAATATCTACTTATTCTGGAACAGGCTTCTCCAACCAGCAGGTACTCTCCTGTTACCGCCCCCCCCCAATGCATAATAGGGAATATAGCTCAAAAATAGGAGGCCTGTGTGTGTGTGTGTGTGTGTGTGTGTGTGACTTTAGCAAGATCTGACGGCTATGTATACCGGTAACTGCTAAAAGAGATTAGCCAGAAGACTTGTAGTTCAATTAAATGTATTTTTCTTGGGGGGAAACACACACACATGCACATGCACACACATTAGTCACACACAAGCAATCAAACAAGGCTAACTGAAAAGGAAAGAGAGGAAAAGTGATACAGGGAATAGAAAAGGGATTGGATTATAATTATTATCCAGAGAGAGAAGCAGAGAAATGATGATGTGGCTTGGACAGATGTCCAAGGACAGCAAAATAGTCTGAGGGACATAGTGGATCCCTGAAATTCAAAATGCTGTGAGTGTGACCCAAAACTAAGGGCTCTTTATACCCAAAAATCTGCCCTGGAGCTGTGAGATGTTAATGATTCTCTACCTGTGTCTTGTAGAGTAGACAAAGGGAACAGGATGGGTAAATGTTTGTTAATGTCTGAAGTTGATGATTTTTAATACGTGGATGGCAAAAGATTTTGATGTCTGCCTGACTGAAGATCAGGAAAAAAGGCACAGGTGTGAGGATGAGGCAATTATGGATTTGTTGGAAATCCTCCCGTTGTTCTGAACCAGCACTGTCAAAACAAACAAACAAACAAGACTCTTTGTTTTTGGAATTTGCAACAAATAGATGTCAGATTGAGTTGATAGAGGGTTTTATGGCCTTGCCTTCTACAGGAAGTGCAAACCACAGGAGTTACTTGCTGTTCTTGGAGCTGGCTGTTTCTGATTGAAGTCACACTTTTCCTAGTTGAACTTATGACTTAAGGTCATGTTAAGGTTTTTCTTCCTCATCCACATAGCCCTTTCCAGCTATATGTCTGTATATGATTTATATTTTATGCAAATAGAACATATCTGCCAATTAATATATTTTGCCAATTAAATTATATCAGACCGCAGAGTCCCCATAATACTCCAGAGGTTGTGGATGCATCAGTGTCAGCCAGTGTCAGTGTTATAGTCCTAGATGCTACTGGATCTGAAACCTTCCTGAAAATTTCAGATGTGGAATTGCTGATATTTTGACAAATACGTACAGGTATGTAACAGATCAGCCACTGTACAAGAGAACAAAGAAAGCAGCCAGTGTGATATTATTATTGTTATTGTTGTTGTTTGATGATGATGATGATGATGATGATGATGATGATGATGATGATGATATTACAAGTTATTTAATTTCATGACAATTAAAGGTAGATTTGCACAGAAGATATAATTATCAAGCATTAAAAGACTGGGCAAAGTGTGGACCCCAAGGATATATTTGCTGCCTCCCAGGACACCTCCTAGACTGTGGATGCTCTTTTTCTTGGGGAAAAAAAAGGGTGAGTTTGCTTCTTCCGTAAGCTTCCAGGAGCAACAATTAAACTTTTAAATAGATTGTGGGAGTTTCCTCTACTGTTTAACATTACAAATAAGCCTTTTTTTCAGAGCAGAAGTGAACCTCTGGCCACTTTACGGCTGAAGGGGAATTTTTGGCAAACTGTTTAACCTCTGGAGGGTAGAAAAGGTAGAAAATTGGCTGCTAGACCTGCTGCAATGGCCCACAAAGAAACAGAAGAACAAGTCTTGCTGAAGAAGAAGAATAGTCCTGCCTTTTAGATGTTTTTTTTAGTTCATTGCAATTGCCGGCAAACATAGGAATAGAGACTGATTTGGTAAATACTGCTTATTTGAACATTTTAAAAAAGGTTTTGACAGAAATGCCCAACAGAGATTTCTTTGTAAATTTAGCTGATGTGTTAAACAAAGAGGTTGACTATGGATCAGTAAATGGTAAAAAACAGACAACATAAATGGACAGTTCTCACAATGGAGGGATGTCAATGGTTCCCCAGGGATTTATATTGGGGATTGTTACCCTAAAAGGTAGGCAGTACCTGCAACTCAGTGCAAAAATGAAGAATTAATTAGTTCTAATTAAGAAGGCTACAAGAGGCAGAGTAACTAGCAGGATCTTTCCACCAATGTTTATGGGGTCCATGTAGGAAAACACCACAAACACTCAAAAGTAAATGAAAGTATGTGTTTATTGAGGGGGATTCAATCACTTACTCATACACACGGAGAGATTCAAACAGTCACACACTCACACAAGAGCTGACTGAAGGAAATGGAAGAAAAGGTTCATAGCAAAGTTTCAGGGTTTTGAGGTGATTATTACCAATCCAGAAAAGTAATGAAGGAACAGCAACATGACTTAGACTTGCATCAAAGGGCAGTACCAATTGGGATTCAAAGTGACATAATGACATCCAGCATCTGATGTACTGCAATCAATGGGTCAAAATGATGGATTTTTATACACAAAATCTGCCTGGAGGGTGTGTGTGTGTGCGTGTAAATGGCTCTGGCCAAGTAAACAAAGGAGTCTGCAGTCTTGAATGACTTGATCATCTTACTTTTAAATGACAGAGACTTTACAGATGCTATGATAGCTCTGTAATAGTAGACAAGCTTGGATACAATGAAGGAGACTTCCAGATTGATGAGATGAAGGTTGAAACCACTATTATCTGATAGCAGAGCTGTTACAGCTTTCAACTTATCACCTCTGCAGCTACTTGGTGACTTCTTGACAATGACTTGGCTGCCTGGGGGGGATTTCTGACCTACCTTTGCAGTGCATGTGTTCAGCCAGTATCTTCCTCTTGTCCAGCTAGACCTTCCAGTCACAGCAGGGTACATTCTTATACTCTGATTTGTCTTCAGATCATATAAATCTTTCACCTTTTACATCAGGGTACATTCTTCTATCAGAACCAATTAATATATTTTGCCAAATCATATTTCACCAATTAAACTATATCAACGTGTGGAGGCGTACAGCTACTAACAGGATGGTATTTTTTTATTTGTTCAAAAATTATCTGGAATAAACAATGAGCAATGAAATGGTCATGTTTACTGATTATATCCAAATACTCGAGGTGGTTATTAAAACAAAAAGAAATAGTGAAGTATTCCCCCATGGAGTAGTTTCTCCCATTCTCTGAAAGAGCAGGAATCTGGCTCCACTTGAACTATGACTCCTTATTTTAGCCCACTTAGAAAATAAATTATAAATAGTTTTATCATTTGTTCTGCATTTCTTCCACACATCAGATCATGATGTAAATTTGGAGGCAGGAGAAATGGATCTAGACTTGCCAAGACTTGTTTATGAATAATGTAAATTACCCTGTTTGTGAATCATCCTTTGAAAGATAAATCACACTACTAAAGTTGTTTTCTCTTCTTTCTTTTGTTTTTGTTGGTTTAACATTTAGCTTAGATGCTATTGTGATGAAGTATTCTCCTCAGTTCATATCATCATCCAATGTGATTTCTCAAAAATGTAATTCTATAGCCTGGAGGATTCATTAGAAACGATAATCTAGGAGGTTACCAGGGGTGGAAAAAAACACGATATTTTCATTGTATTATATCCTCATAATTTCACTTTAGGTTTGTTTTTCTGGATTGTAAAGTCAACAGGATGCACAGCCTCAGTTCATCTCATACGAGTTACAATGCTGCTCATGGAAAAGACTGTAATGCAGAACACTATACGCAGAACACGAATACTATATGTCTCCAAGTCACCTGTTGACTTAGAACAACTCAATACATTTCATATGTTGTTTTAATGGCAAGGAATATTCAGAATTGGTTTCCATAGCTATCTTCTGAACAAAGCCTACAGCACCTACTATATCTTGGCAGTCTCCCTTCCAAGTACTAACTAGACCTAACCTTTCTTAGCTTCTGAGGTTATTGCTTATAGTTTTTGTGGTTATGGTCTCTGATTCTCCCCCACATTTTAGGATATGGTTCATATGGGGCAACTTCCCACATGTTTGGCTGCCCCAGGTTGACAGATGTGACTTCAGCTAATTTCCCCAAACTTTTGTAGGTTGCCTAAGGGCCAAAGTACACAATGAAGTCAGGATGTCTGTCATCAGAATTCCTACAGCCATGAGGGGAAAGGACTGAGTGGACACGTACAGCAGGGTTAACTCTTTTCTTTGCAATATATTCCCATCCCAAATTCTACAACCAAAAGCTGCTGTTTATCACAAAGGAAAAGGATGTTCCACACACATCCATGAGATGGGTAGACAGCAGCTTTCAGGGGCTAATTTTAATCTCCAAAATAGGCCATTTCTGCACTAGACTGTTATAGTGCTATTATTCCACTTTCAACATCCTATGGAATCCTGGGGTTTGCAGGTTAGGGAGGGGCCTTTGAGGTTCCGCTGTAAACTGCAAACCCCAGGAGTCCATAGGATATTGAAAGTGGAATAATAGCACCGTAACAGTCTAGTGTGGCAATGGCCATAGAGTTAGAAGTGGCCCCATAGGCAATCAAGTTCAACACTCTGCTTAGTGCAGAATCTCCAGCTAAAACATCCCCAACAAATAGTTTTACAGCCTTTTCTTAAATACATCCAGAAAAAGAGATCCCACCACCTCTCTAGACAATTGGTTCCATTGTTAAACAGCTCTTACTATTAAGAAGATCCTTCTAAAGTTCAGTTGAAATCTATTCTCCTGTAATTTAAAACCATTAGACACGATCCTACTGTCTGGGGCAGCAGAGAATAAACCTGACCCCTCTTCTCTGTGATAGCCTTTGAGAGGCATACTTGTGCCAACAGCCTTCTTTTCAGTCTTCATGAGGTGCATACTGTAGCCAGTAGTACATCTAAAAAGTGAAGACTTCTACCTCTTAGGGTAAGAGAAGGGGGAGGGAAACCTTCTCCTTATGTGCTTTCACTAAACAATACATAATTTTATATATTTCCATCATGTTTCCCCTTACTTGCTTTTGTTTTCCCTCCTAGGCTTAACAACTGCAGACTGAAATCTCACTTCATAGGCAAATTCCTCCATCCCCTTGAGAACGTTGCATCCCAAGTTTAGGGGTGGTGGGAAGTAGGATATAAGTAAGTAGGCAAGTAGTTAAGCTTGTTGTTGTGTACCTGCAAGTTGTTGCTGTCTTACAGCAACCCTCAGGCAAACCTTTCACTGTGTTTTCTCAGCTAGATATATGCAGAGAGTGTTTGCTAGTGTCTTCCTCTGAGACAGAGAGAGTGTGGCCTGCCCAAAGTCACCCAATAGGTTTCTATGGCTGAGTGGGAATTTGAACTCCAGTTTCCCAGATTCCTTGTTCAACAGATGAACAGCTACCCCATGCTGTCTCTTAGGTAAGTAGATACTGTAAATAGAAAGTTAACACTGAGTAGGAGAAGTCATATTTGTCTTGCCTTGAGATGTAGACCCTTTCTGCACCTTACCTTCTTCCGGTGCTGGGGTGCAGGGATTGTGTGAGCAGCCTCCAGCGAGAGGCTCTAGCTTCTGGGGTCCTTTGGCTCCAGTTTTGGGAGTTTATTATGAGCTGCCTGCTTGTGCAAAAGCCTTGCCTCTTCCTTCCACAGTTTCCCAGGCTGCACTGGGGCAGGAAGTGTGACCGGTGCAGCTCTGGAGGCTCTGCACACCAGATCTGGAGGCTCTGCACACCAGATAAGTGCACGCAGGGCTGGGGAGCAACGCGCAATCGCACACCATTTTTAGCTTCTAGCTGAAAATGAAAAGGTGCACGATTGGTGCCTGCTGGCCACTGGAGTGTCGTGCAATTGTGAGTGCGTCATGCAGATCGCTCCTCACAATCACTCCAGGCCCTCTTTTGCATGGAAAATGCCATGTGAAAAGGGCCTTAATTTTTCCAAATGAATTTCTCCTCATGCTTTCATGCAGTAATTCCACTTTTTTCCTCCTTAACAGATCATCCATAGTAGGAAATAAGATGGAAGAAATAGTGGAAAAACAAGAAAAGATTGCAAGGACATCTGAAGCCCACCCCCAATGCCAACATCAGTGAATGAGAAACTGCTTTTGCACTGGTCAGATAGAAGAAAAAGTTAAGTAAGCACTTAAATGCCTTCCATCTAATTCAGTGGGAAGTGAAGCCCTCCACTTTGTCTGGGTATTTTGTCTGGAGTGTTTGTTGCTTTTAGAAATCAAGTGTGCTCATGCAGTTCAGCAGCTTCTTCTTCTCTTAGGGGTGATTAATTTGAGAAGACACACACTGTCACTGTGTAAGGGAAAAAAAACTGCTTGAGGACAGACAGAAAGCAGAAGGCTCATCAACAGATGGTTTCCAGAAGCCATCCCGATAACATTCGGAAATGCTGTTCAGCAACCAGAAATCAGTGCAAATATTTATCCACTCGGGTGCCAAAAGAAAGCACTAGCCTGCTAGTTGTACCCTGTGATGCTCTTATTGAACTGCATGATGGAAGGAAAGCAGAGACGTGATCAGATTATCATCTTTGATATTGCATAACCCCAAGCCAGGATGGCCTAGCTAGTGCTTAGACTGTTGGCTTGGCTCCTGGAGCTCATTTGGTGATCTATGGCAAGTTGCTCTGTCTGCGCCTGGCCTTCTTCACAAGATAATTCTTAGAATAAAGTGTAGAGGAGAAGAGCCATGTATCCACTGCCTTGACCTGACTGGAAGAAAGTCAGAATATAAATGCAATGATGTTCCAGTAATTTCAAAGTGCTGAGAGCCTTCATAGCTACACCTGCACAGAGCACACAATCATGTAGGCAGCTCTGCTGATTCACATCAGTAAGCAACAATTGATAAGAATTAGCCATTACTCTATTTACTATTGTGCACCATTGGTATTTGTGGTTTAAATATTATGATGCTAATGTTTAGGTTGTAAAGGTATGATATCACTGTTTAGAATTAATTTAATTTAAAATAATAGAATAATGGCAGTAATTGTGCATTATCCATCATAATGATTTTTATTAACTAGATAAAGTACTTTTTGAGTGTATGGATAAGATGATAAGTATTATTAAGTGTTACTATTATTAAGTATTATTAACAACAAAGTTAACTTAGATTTTAAGTAATGATTTAATAGTTAAGTACAAGTATTGACTAGGAGCTGTTTGCAACAAGGGCGGGAACCAATTTTTAGTTATGTGTAATCTTGTAATTGTTTTCTAGCTTTGTTTAATATTTGGGTTTTTTTCTTTGATAATTTATTGTTGTATAGTTTAATCTCTTATTATGTATTGTCTTGTACTGTTTTAGTATTATTGTATACTTTATTGGTTTTTATCCGCTAAAAAATTAAAAGGAGGGGGAAAAGATCCACATCAATAAGCATTTCTACCAGGAGCATGACTTTTGTACAGCTAACATATCTTGGTTGCTCATCCGAGACCAAGCCACCTCAAAATATCGTGCATAATAGATATAGCTCACAACAATATATTCTTGCTGGAAGAATTCATTTTCTTCAGCTTCTGTGAGGATTGCTCTTGAGTGTTGTTTTGAACAAAAATGCCTGGGAGGATTTTAACAATTGTTCTTGCTAATGGAAATCAAAGCACTTGGACCCTGTGAGCCTTAGCTACACTATAACAACTGCATAAATGTAATAGATACCAGTAAATATGATAATGTGACAATGCAAAGCCAAGTTAAAATTCTCAAGTGGTGTAGTCTATTGGCCATAAGACTCATTAGTGTAATTATAGCAGTACATCTATAAAGACTTATGCAAGATTTAACTCCATTAAAGAAAGCAGCACTTTCTTTTGACTGAAACGAGGTAGTATCAGGCTACACATGAAAACAGATTTTTTTTCTGCCTTAGTGTAATACCTTACATTTCATAGAATGATAGAAACATAGAGTTGGAAGAGACCACAATGGCCATCGAGTCCAACCCCCTGCAGTACAGGCACAAACACTCAGAGCACCCCCAGAAAATGGCCACCCAGCCTCTGCTTAAAAGCCTCCAAAGAAGGTATTCCACCACACTCTGAGGCAGCAAACTCCACTGTTGAATGGCTCTGCCTGTCAGGAAATTCTTCCTGATGTTTAGCTAAAATCTCTTTTCTTGTTGTTTGAATCCATTGCTCCGAGTCCCAGTTTCTGGAGCATCAGCAAACAAGCTTGCTCCATCTTCAACATGACATCCCTTCAAATATTTAAATATGGCTATCATGTCTCATCTTAACCTTCTTTTCATCAGGCTAAACATACCTAGCTCCCTAAGCCTCTCCTCAAAGGACATGGCTTCCAGACCCTTTACCATTTTAGATGGCCTCCTCTGGACACTTTCCAGCTTGTCAATATCCCTCCTGAACTGTGATACCCAGAACTGGACACAGTATTCCAGGTGAGGTCCAACCAAAGCAGATTAAAGCAGAATAAATAAAGAGTAAATGAATTCCTTGTTGAAATTATTTTGTTAATTTTGGGCCAGCTCTCTAATCTGTTAAAGTGATTTTGAATTCTGATTCTGTCCTCTGGGGTATTAGCTAGGATGGGAAGTAGTTACTTCCAAGCTCCACTTTCCTAATTTGTGAGTTTTGCAATCTAAATGGTGCCTCCATAGCTCAGTTTGATGCCCCCAGCATGTCATATGGAGAAACCTGATTCTTGGGATGTGAGACACTGGAGTTGGCCACTCACAATCCCAGGCCCCTCAAAAGCCCCTCCCTAAACTGCAAACCCCAGGAATCCATAGGATGTTGAAAGTGGAATAACAACACTATAACAGTCTAGTGCGGAAATGGCCCCAATTCAGAGACAGACACCATGAGCACCATGCAGGAACTTCTTATGTTCCTTCTTATGTTCAGCTATTTATTGATGGCTTCCTCACTGCCCGTTGTAGCCGGTGAGTCATTCTGCTTGGGAATTCAAAGTAATTTGTTGGGAAAGGAAATTGTTAATAGTGCCGTCACCACATGATGCTGTTAAAAATGGATGCTAGAGCAGTTGTCAGTTTTATTTTCTTTTTCATTGATTATTTCATATGATAAAATGCTGGGCGACATCAGATAAGGATGAAAGCCAAATTACATCCAGTTAGTAGTCTTAGAAAAACATTATGACTAAGCAGAACTATTTAGCAAAACAATGAAGTAACTGGCAAGGAAATCTTAATACCCAAGGAAGTCTCTTGTTAGACTTCCACATTTGCTAAAAATGAGTTTCTTTTACTGTAAAAGTTTCCTGATAATGAAATTCCTGAACCAAAATGAAAGTATTAACTTGTGTCATTTTGTTTTAAACTGCCAGGTTGCTTAAACTGAACTCCCTGGGACATCCCGTTCTTTTCTCTAGATCCTGCCTGGAGAGACGAAGAAGAAAGGAAGAATGCAGGATTCCACCTGTAAACTGGGAGCCCTTTCACACTATACAATTATAGTACAATTATACCTTCATCTTATGGAATTCAGGGATTTCCAGTTTTGGGAGTTTATTTACAATTCTCAGCCAGAGAGCTCTAGCACCTCATCAAACTACAAACCTCAGGATGTTACCATGGCAGATAAAATGGAATATAGCAGTATAATTCTGAAGTGTAAAAGCCCTCTTGGTGTAGTGACAATTTCAGTATCTATATAGTCTTTAGCAACAACATTAGATCTGGTTAACTGTTCTGGAAGACCAAAATGTTGCTTCTTAATTGTTAGTCTTAATTATAGCAGACCCAATGAATTAATGAAAGCTCAATAAGTTACGTTCCACTGATTCTATGGGTCTACTGTAGATAGGACTAACAATTGGAATTGGACTCTTACCTTGAATGGTCTTTCACCTGTTCTTTGGTCTCATTATTTCTTTCCTCATCAACTTTTCCTCCTTTTCGTGTCACTGGTTCAATTCACATTACCACAGGTTAGGCTGAAGCATGCTAATTAGATACAGCTGTCATGCAGCTCTCACATCAATGTTGACCAAATTATGGTCCTTTCCATGTACCAAAACGGCCTAAACTGGCAGCTAAATCTTATTTCTACATTAATAGCAGAACACAGTCCTACATCACACTAAAAAGTAAAAGAGTAGCTTAAAGGGCACATGGTAATCCTCCAAAAATTGGCCACTACTTCTTGCCAGCTACCCTCTTGCTGTCTCAGGCAGTTAGCTCACTCTGCCTTGCAATAGCACCAGCCCAAGGTCTCATGAAAGCTGACCGGCTGCTATGTGGTACCAGTTGCCTTCATGCACTGTATGCTTGAAGGCACTCTCCATGAATACTGGGAAATGAAGTCACACCACAGGCTGTTTCCCCAGCATCTCATGAGGGAATGGATGCCTCAGTGCAGAGCATGAAGTAGATCAAACTACTGAACTATGATCCCCCATGCAAGCAATTCAACACTATAGGACACTGGCCAGTATTATAGTGGTGCCATGGCATGCAGGGTCAAAGCTTCAGGACTTTTTGAGGTGCAGGAACTAGGACATCATTTACATACATCCCCTTGAACACCCTTATTCCCTCTTAGGCCCTTTTTGCATGGCATTTCACATGCAAAAGGGCCTCCAGATCATCGCATGATTGTGAGAAGCATTTCAGACAATGTCCTCGCAATCATGCAACACTGCCGGTGTTGGCAGGTGCCGATCATGCACTATATAATTTTTGGCTTTTAGCCCAAAGTGGTGCGTGATCGCGCATCACTCCGGGGCCCTGCACGCACTTACCATCCGTGTGGAGCTCTGGAGCAGCAGCCCTCACGCTTCCTCCCCCAGCACAGCCTGGGAAAATACCAGCCAGCAGGCAGCTCCTGTGGAGCCGAAGCAGCAGGGATACGAGAGCCTCACAGAAGGGGCTGCTTGCGTGATCCCCTCGCGACCATGCTGGACAGAGGTAACATGCGAAAAGGACCTTAGTTTAGCTCACACCCGCCACAAACCAGAGGAGAGATTGATTTTTCCTGCAATGATGTGTTGTTAGGAGCTATGCCTGTTGTAAACTAAAATATTTATTTCCAAGGACCTATTTCAAGGAGAGACAAAAACTGCTAGAAATTATTTTGGATCAGGGTGGGCAATGAGCAGCTCATGGGCTGCATATGGCCTGAGGACCATTTTTGTGGTCAAAGAAACAGCTTTTATTTTTTTTCAATATGATTTTGCTCCCTTTTTCTCCAATGTCCCCAGATGATCCCTTGGAGATGTGGAGGCCATTTTCACCATGTTTGGAGCCCCCTGTCTCCCTGGGGTAAAAAAAAATAATTGTTTTTATCTCCCCCCCCAACAATAAAAATGATTTTGCCCCAAAATGTTGGGTGTCAGGTCATTCCCACCACGTTTTCTTTTGTTGCGGGGGGAGGAGTCAGACCAATTTAGCCTGGAGATGCCCTTTTGAAATAGGCCCTAAAAATAGCCCAAGAATGCTCCAAAACATAATAAAAATGCTCCCATGCTCCCTAGACCATTGGTTCTTAACGGTCCATTCCACACAGCATTTCCGAAGCGAAACGGCCCCTTGAGCTTCGCATAAATCTGAGGAGGAGTCCACAAGACGCACTCACATTTGCGCAATGCTCAAGGGCCTGATGCGGACCGCACACACATTTTTTTCATTTTCGGCTTACCGAAATCACCATAAGTCAGCCTTCAAAGAGGAGAGACATGGTGGCTAGAAAGAACCTCCCCCTAGCAGTGGCATTTTGTTGCTGTGTGCCTTCAAGTCATTTCTGACTTACAGCAGCCTTAGAGTGAACATATCACAGAATTTTTTCACAAAATTTATTCAGAAGGGGTTTGCCTTTACCTTCCTCTGAGTCCGAGAGAATGTTTGAGCAGAAAGTTAAATCCTAGTCTCCAGAAGGCTTTAATAAATAAATACATATTTGAATATTGAAATAAATATTTGACTATTTAAATCTAAATTTGAGTATTTAAATCTTAAGTGTTGGGGGTCCCCAACAACAAATTATGTTTACAAGGGCTCCCCTGTAAAGAAAAGGTTAAGAAACACTACCCTAGAAGGTATTTTGGGGCAAAACCACATCTTTTTCAGGGGGGGGGTGTTGAGGTGTGCTGGTGTGCAGTGCTCCAAGGACTCCTATGGGACCAATATGGTTCCAAAGTTGCTGGCCCTGACACAGCCTGATGATGACCTACACTTCAAAGTTTCCAATTACACCACCACATGAAGTGATTATCATGTGCCCATTGAATATAACTTTGTATCTTTGTGTGTGTGTTCAGATAACCTGTTAATTTATACTGACCCCCATGAACTTCATAGAGTTTTCTTAGACAAGGAATACTCAGAAGCGGTTTTGCCAGTTCCTTCCTCTGAAATATAGCCCACAGCACTTGGTATGCATTGGCAGCCTCCCATCCTTGTACTAACTAGGGCTGACCTTGCTTAGCTTTCAAGGTCAGATGGGATCTGGAGTCTTTAGAGCATTTAGACCTAACACAATACTATCAATCCAATACCTTCATACACACATAGAGTAGCCAAGATCCTACACTGTACATACCTAGGGCAAGTCTGCACTACTGTAGTTAAGCTGTGGTTGCATTACACCATCCTCTGCTGAATACCAACTTTGTGGAGTCAACTGTGTATCTGCAAATGTGCTTGCTATTTCTGCAATCCTAGTGATTAAAATTATACACTGAGGGCACTGATGAATAGTTATGCTCCATCAAAGAATGTGTAACTGCGTGTGCAACAATTACATCTGTGGAACACGACTTATGCAACTATGAACTGAATATAGACATTACTCCATGGCTAGAAAAAGTACAGATCCCCCTCCCTCTGCCTTCCCACAGATTCTTCCACCCTCCATACAACTCCCTGGCCATTTCTGGACTACACTGTTATAGTGCAATTATTCCACTTTCAACATCCTGTGGAATTCTGGGGTTTGTAGTGTACTGAGGCCAAAGAGCTCTCTGGCTGAGAATTTTAAAGGCCCCATCCCTAAACTGCAAAGCCCAAGATCTCATAGGAGGTTGAATGTGGAGTAATAGCACTATAACAGTACAGTGTGGAAATGGCCCAACAATATATGTACAGGTTATTAAAAAAAAATTCACTCATCTACTTCCATATGTAATTATTGTCATTGCTCACACTGGCAAAAAGACAGGAATGAAAATAATTCCATCACTTAACTTCAGAACTAAACAGTTCATCTCACCTCCAAAGTGTAGCTTATCCTCATTCATAATCAAAATTACCTGTCTTTAAAAGAGAAAGAGAAAATGGTTTTTGCCTTAAAAAAAAAAAAATAGAAAAAACACTGCAGAAGGTATTAAATGGAACACTTAAGAAAGCGTTTGATTTATCCTTGGTTAAAGGACCTATTAAACTTAATAAGCGCCCTGGTTTCAGGCCAGGAATGAGGTTGTCTTGAGCACTGTCTAAAACCTGTGCCAAGTGAGTCATTTTTGTACACATTCATCCATACATGTGCATTTCTAGAGTGGTTAAAGTTGCCAATGTTTCTCCAATGTAGTTGTCAACATCATAAGGTACACTGAGTGATGTAGCTGGGAGCATCAGTACCCTGATGGAAGAACACAGGAAGCCCCACGTAAATCACTCTGGTTCTAATGGAACAGTGATAATAATAACTTAATTACGGCTGGCATAAAATGATGCCAGAGTGAGGCAAAGAGAAGAACAGGTGATATTTCCCAGAACATTATGAAGCATGTGATTGGGGAGAGAGAAATCTGTGACTTTTGCTTTTTCTCACATTCTTTTTTTTTTTTTAAAACAAGTTCTTTCTCTTGGATATAAGAAGAGATTTGTGAATTCAGTATGGCCATTTCTGTAGTACACTGTTAAAGTGCTATTATTCCACTTTCAACCTCCTATGGAATCCTGGGGTTTGCAGTTTAGGGAGGGGCATTGAGAATTCTCAGCCAGAGAGGTCTTTGGCCTCAATAAACTACAAACCCCAGAATTCTACAGGAGGTTGAAAGTGGAATAATAGCACTGTAACAGGGTGGGGTGGAAATGGCCTGTGGAAATAGCACTCAATGAAATGAAATTCTCTCCTATTTGCACTGGCAAAGTACAGTGATTCCCACTCTGGAGAATATCATGTTGTACCTCCCTGCCATGTAGCTGTGGAGAAACTTTTCAGAAAAGTAAAAGAGGTGACAATGTCACTTCAGCACCACAAACATGGTTGAATAGAAAAAGAGTTTTCAGAGGTAGCTGTCAAAGCCCTCTGAGAGTATCACCCAATTTATCAGTTTTGTTTTCTGCCACATTTTTTTTTTAATGTCAGGCCCTTTCCATTAAAGTTTTAAAGTTTGGAAAGTTATTATTTAAAACCCTAAGGAGAATGTAAGGCATATCTTATGGCAAATTCCAAGTAGACCAGATCATTGAATCAATGGAACTTATACATGTGTTGATTTAGGAAGGTATAATATTTTCAAACTGATTACTCTAGCTGGAACTAATAATCAGGTTTAGTCCAGGATGGGAATAATGTGGCCCTCTAGATGTTGAACTGCAACTCCCAGCAGCCTTAGTCATCATAGCCAATGGTGACAAATGCTGGAAGCTACAGTTCAACAAGGTCCAGAGGGCTACACAGTTCCCACCTCTGATTTAGACAATAGTGAGCAGATTTGAGAGAAAGACACAGCTTTTAAAAGAAAAAGAATCCAAAAGGAATAGCTCCAATTTGCCCATGTTCAGTAAGCATGGAGAACTGACTGAAAGCTACAAGGAAGAAAAAAAGAGAAACTAAGGCCATTTCTGCACTAGCCTGTTACAGTGCTATCATTCCACTTTCAACATGCTATGCAATCATGGAGTTTGCAGCTATTATTCCACTTTCAACATCCTATGGAATCTTGGGGTTTGCAGTTTCTAAATGGCAAACTCCAGGATTGCATAGAATGTTGAAAGTGGAATAATAGCGTTATAACAGTCTAGTGCAGAAATGGCCTAAGATAGAAATGGAATGGAATATTGTGGAATAGGTCACTGCTTTCTCTCTCTGGAACCAGAGCACACCACACTGCAACATTCCTCTTTATGTTCCTATTACTGTAATTCAACATTCTGAGTGTTTTAACCTGCCCACAGTATAACAGGGAAGTAGAAATCAGGCAATGGTTTTGAAAAAAAAATGGGTGGAGAAATTATAGCAGATAATAACCTCCCCTTCCTTTCAGAAGGCCAAAGAAAGGCAAAGCCATTTCCAGTTTTTTATTTCTTGGTCTGGAAATTGGCTTGGTATACGGAGAGAGGAAAGCGGCATACGTCACACCACTGGAATTACCTAACAAAGAAGCAAAACAGATTATTGAAGCATCCAGAATGTGTCAGCTTGGGCAGAAGGGAGGCAATCTGTTTCTTCCTCTTCCTGCAGACTAGTTGCTTGCTTTCCTATTTCTTTGAGAAAGTCTGAGCATTTTTTTAATATAAGGCTTGAATTCTGTTAACGTCGTATTACAGTTCTATTTTAAGCACTCTCAGCTCCTTCCTATGGAAGATAGGAACCGATCCAACATTTCAAGAGGAAAGGAGACTTTCTTCCTGCCTTCCTTCCTTCCTTATCCCCTTTAAAGACAAAGAGTAAGCAGCTTTCTTTTAAACATTATAAATCCCTTCACAAATCAGTAGTAAGATCAGATCCTCTCATTTAAAGTCTTCCATGAAAAACCACAATGTGATTTCTCTGCAGCTTAGGAGAAAAAAAATGCAAGAATTATGTTACAATTTATTTTGTATTATTTGTTCAGTCAAGTCTAATTTGCTCATGGAGAATGAACAAAATAATGTGATAGTTTTATAGCTTGTTCCATAGCAAGTTAAAGTAATGTAGTTGCTTGCAATTAGTTACCCTTTTCTCTTTTGGTAATCATAGCATAATGAAGTTGCATCCCTATAGGCATGAATTCAAATCCTCTCATGTTGTTGAAATCTATTTCGGGGCCTTTCCATACTACACTGTTATAGTGCTATCATTCTGCTTTCAACATCCTGTGGAATTCTGGGGTTTGTAGTTTAGGGAGAGGCATTTAGAATTCTCAGCCAGAGAGCTCTTTGGCCACAGTAAACTGCAAACTCCAGAATTCCACAGGATGTTGAAAGTGGAATGACAGCACTATAACAGTGTAGGGCGGAAAGGCCCTTGGAGCAGAAGACACAAAAGGAAGAAAAGAGAGTCTACTCAATACAACCACACATAAATCACATACCTTGCAACTATCCCAGTTTGGCGGGAACAGTCCTGATTGTCCACTTTTCCAGCTGCTTTTACAGTGTCCTAGTTTCTCTTTCCTCCTCCCACTTTCCCCCTTCATCTGTGGCTGAATTCAGTTTCTGCAAACTGAGTTCAAAGGGCAAAATTAGTATATAATCAAGTAACGCAACAGAGGAAGAGGCAGAATCTAACCGTTCCCAGTAGTCTCAGGCAAAAGCAAACTGCCACAGACTCTCTTCACTTGTGTGTTCTTCCTCATTAATAAATTTTGCCACCTTGCCCACACTCTGATGTTGTTCGGGCCACACGTGTCCCAGTTTTCATCTATGAAATTCTGGATTAGTTCACCAGTGATTTGAAGATACCAGTGAGTTGAAGATACATACTAACAGCAGCAGCCTCAAGTTGCTTCCTTCACAGAACAAGAATAGAAACTTCAGCAGATCTGGGTGCCAATTTCATCCTCCTAAGGACCTGTAAATCCTAACCCTCTACTGCCAAAATAAGACACACTAACAGAAGGGTTTTTTTTTATTGTTCTACTTTAAACAAGATAGTTGAGTAATGCAAGCCTTGTTTTAAAGAGAACTGAACTTCCAGAAGATTTCAGGTGTGTAATCGTCTCAAAACCCTCTATGTTTAAAAGCACATATGTGTTTGTTTTGTTTACTGGAACTCCACATTTCAGTGGAGATAGATTTAAAAAGAGGCAGACCAAGCACTAGGGCAAAATGTTGGGAAGGAGGGCATGGCTGGAAACTGTGGCATCCGCATTTGATTCTACCTGCATTGGCACACTAATGTTCCTACTGTGGCACTGTTGAAGGGATCCACATAGATGTACCTGTCTCCCAGTTCCCACCATGACTTAACTGAACCATACTAGGCACAATGGCAGCAGTGGCCCTGTACTTTGCAGTTCTGAAAATTGCCATAGGATGTAGTACATATGTACATAGCTGGATTGGTATTTCACAGTTAACAAAGAATGCAAATTCTTGTGCAATGGATTCAAGATGCATCAACTCAAGGTTTCTAGAGATTTCCTAAGCAAAGTGATTGAAACTGGAAGAACTCTGGTTCTGTTACAGCAAATGGAAAATTTGGCCCAAAGTAAGATGTTAAAAGGAATGGTATGGAGAATCCATTAACAAAAATATCTTGCCCAAATCATGTGCTCTAACATTTATCAATCCTTCACTGTATAATTAAAGAGGAACATTCTAAATTGGAAAGTATTCAGAGTTCTTTTAAAAAAACAGAGATTATGAAGAATTTGGGAAGCAAATCTTGTACAGAAAGTTGGATGTGTTTCATTTAGTTAAGTGCTTTTAACTGAGTGAGCATAAGATGATTTATTGATGGATCCAGGGAGAAAATAAAAGGGAAGGGGAGACAATCTTGAACTAATTGATGTTAAAGTAAATATCTGTGTTGTTTTTCCCTAAACTACAGGAGGAACTGTGGCTCAGCAGCTGAGCATATGTTTGGCGTACAGAAATTCCTACATTCAGGCCATTTCTTCATGGTGTCACAGTCCTGCAACAGGGATACTATAGCAGTGGTCCACGGGTTATGCTTTCACACAATGTCATCATGATCCTGCAGCCATCGTGTCCCCATGCATCACTATCATGAGATATTCGCTTAACAGAAAAAAACCACGCAATGCTCCCATCACCCCCAGCAATGCAGAAGGGGCAGAAGCACAATCACACACTTCCTTCCCCCGCGCAGCATGAGAAAGAGAAGAGCTGCATTGTAGAAGGAAGGAATGTGTAGTTTGTACTCCCTTCTGCAGAGGAGCTGGCTGTATGTGGAAGGAAGCATTCTACTCGTGCTCCCTTCCCAGCAAAGGCACTTCCAGGATAGTGATGGGACATTGGTGAGACCCAGACAGGTGCAGAAATGGCCTCAGTTTCAGTCCCCAGCTTCTCTTGATAAACTATCACAGCTTGCTCCATCTAGTTCCATATCTGTTAAGATATTTGAAGGTGTCTATGACATCATTTCTCCATCCTCTCTTCTCCAACTAATGGAATATGCCACTTTTCCCCAAGATAACTCACTTTTGTAACATAGATAACAGATATAATGACATGCTCAAGGCTTCCCAAGTTTCGTACACAAAGATTTACTGATTTTTCCAGGGTAATTTCCTCTCTTTGTCTTTCCAATAGATTTATATGATTAAAAGTTACAAAATAGCCCTGCTCTGTATAGAGATGGCTTCCCATCAGGCTTCTTATCCATGTGCTTGCTTGCCTCACTATTTATATGCCTTCAGCCTGCATCACTTCCATGATAGTCATGCCTGTAATTTCCACTGTGCCTTCTAGTTTTTCCGAACAGTTGACCCTGACTTCACTTCAGCAATGGTTGCTTAGCAGATGTTCTCTTCCTGAAATGGTAGAATCAAAACACTGATGTGCTAATGTGCATTTTGATGCAATGCTCTCATGGTGGCATTGAATGCTCTGCATTTTTAATTTGCTTCAAGCTCTAGGTTGTTTCTGGAATGGTACATTTGTGCACTTTTCACTAGTGTCCACCCCACAGAATGTGGAAAGTGACTCTGTTTGGGCTAAACAGGGGCTCAAAGAACCTCAAGTGAATCATTCACAGGAAACATTTTCAGAAAGGAAGCTGGTGGGAATGTTTGACAGGACCTCTGCCATCTGGAGATGTTTCTCTAATCTCTGGATTCTTGAGGTGGCAAATACAGAAAGATGCTTTATGCTCAGAGATTGGAAAGGTTACTTTTTTTTAGCAACAACTCAGCCAGCCAGTGGAATTCTGTAATCCCAAACAAGCTCTTGGTCTAGTGATAAACCAAGATGATCCTATCCTTTCTCCCATTTTCACATTTTCAGTGAAGAATTCGACAAGTTTTGAGTAAGTTGAATTAAAATAAACCAAATGAAATTCTCAGCCATTTGTACCAGCTAACTTCATTCATTCATTCATTCATTCACTCACTCACAGTATTGATACTCTGCTTTTCAGCCAAAAAGACTCCCAGAATGGCTTACAAATAATTAAGCTGACAATTCAGTCCTCTCAGGCTTTCAGTCTAAAAAGACAGGACAAAAATAGAATGGACGCATGGAGGGGATTAAGACCAGCAGATTCTGGCTGTTCATCTATCCCTCAGAGGGCAGAACAGTGGCACGAATGGAAGAAGGACCTTTCATCAGCCTCTGGGGCCAAGGTATGATGGAGCTGTGCCTGGTTGCTCTTCTCTTCCTCAGAGGCCAAAGAAGTAGCAGTTGGAATGGAAGGAAGGCCTCTCATCCACTGCGAGCTAATTCAATAGGTGAAGTTATTCCTAGCAAGGAGAGAATCATGCTGTCTCTCTCTGCTGTGTCACTGTTGAAGACAAGGAACCAGAAGTGACAGCCCTAATTCACTGTCATGAATATGGATGAATACACAGAAATTCAATACAAAACTTTTAGGAACTAAGCATCCAAAGCCCTCTGGCTAGAAGGATGAATCTGTCCAGAATTTAAGTGTTGATTTACCAAGTTACCATTGATTCAATGGCTATAATCTTGTTGGGATTAATAATATGATATAATAAAGCCTTAATAATATGAAGTGTTTAAGCCATTATTCATGAAACAGTCCTTTAGATTTTCTCCAAATAGACTCTTTTATGTACCGAAGCCTATTTACATTGAGAGTAAATCACATTGAACTCAATTAAGCTTTCTTTGGATTGGGCATTTATAGAATTGCAGTATTAACCCCACAGGGTGATTTGTAGTCAAAAGTGTTGCTACCTTGTCCTGCAGCTGGAGGTAGTATGTTCTTCCTAATTCTGACGGTTGTCTTCGTTCATAACATTTCTGAATTTAAGAGGAAATTACAATCATGGAAATAGAGTCACTGTCATGACTGAGTAGAAATTGTGAATACAGAATACTTACCTAGATTTATTCATCCATAACCATTCTGCATTCATGATCACCACTTACCACAACTGTGATACTACTGCCACAATTGTAACTTTCCCCACCTCTCTGCAGGCCATTTCTGGCTTTGTCTGCAAGGAGAAAAGGAGATCCATTCTGCCAATGAGCAATGTTTCTGTCGGGGCCAGTAACTGAGGTGGAATACTGGCCCATATTTCTAAATGTGCAACATTACCACAATGTTAGAAACCAGGAAGTGAAGGAAAATTCCATTTGAAGGGGGAAGAATTCTTGTTTGGGGGCAATGCTTTAATTTTGCCCACTGCATAGCTACACCTCTGAGGCAAACTGGGATGTACCATTGGTTCAAATAATTGCACAACATTAATTATATGTTAACGAAAAAAGTTAGTGATTCAGTATAATCTTTCTACAATTCTACTTCTTTCATCTCTGAACAAGCCTGAGTGGATCCACTCCTTTTTGTACATTTGCTGCAGAAGTTCATTCGGGGCCAACTTGAGACTTTTTGCTATCAGAGGTGGACAGTGCCGTGGTGGCGCAGTGGTTAAATGCCAGTACTGCAAGCCACAACGTTGTGAGTTCGATCCTGCCCAGCTCCAAGGTTGATTCAGCCTTCCATCCTTTCGCAGGTCAGTAAAATGAGTACCCAGCTTCTTGGGGGCATGTATAGAAATGTTTGGAAATACATGCTATTTGTAAGTTGTTCGCCACCTCGATCCATATGGAGAGGCGGGATACAAACAAACAAACAAACAAATAAATAAACGATGCACAACTTCCAGTGGCGTATCTAGGCTTACCAGTGCCTAGGGCAACCACAGGAATTGCACCCCTAGGTGCCACTGCCCCCACCCACTGGGCTGGAAGGATCTCAGTGGTGAGTGGGGCCCCAGCAGGTAGTGGGAGCCACGGGGGGCAGGGCTGCAGTGGGCAGGAGTGGGGCCACAGGGGGGTGGGAGGGCTGCTGCCGCTGCTGCTCCCCCACAACAGGCAGGAGAGTGGGGGTTTCTGCTTCTTGGTGCCCCCCCCCGGCATTGGCTTCCGGGGCTCATGCCCCAGTTGCCTCACCCTAGATCCACCTCTGACTACTTCCTGCCACTACTCCAAGTACGGGAGGCTTCCAGTTTGGGAGGTGAATCTGCCACTGTACCTGAGGAAGTCAGCTAGCGTAGAGAACACAGAGCAGGCATCATGGCACATACCATTCTGCCATTCCCATACTGTGGACCCTCATCCCACTTCACATCAGCCACCTGAGGTAGCAGCCACACTCTGCCTAATGGCAGGGCTGGCCCTAAACTCATCTTCTCCTCTCTCATCCGAGAGACATTCCACTTAGGATTCTAATTCAGGCTCACTGCTCTGCATTATCCAAAATTCAGTCTGCAAGCTCAGCCAGACTTTGAACTCAGCCAGGTCAACGTATTCTGTTGAAACATTTACCGTAAATTGAGGTCCAGGGGGAAGATTACAGTTCTGTAACACCATAATCAGACAGATTATTACATTTCATTTTGCAAAAAGACCACGCTGTGACTTTTACATTTTAATAATAATATTTTAAAAGATCTTGTGATTCCTAACTGGTGAAAAGAACATTTCTTGAATAAATCTTTTGGTTAAGTAAACAGACCACTGATGTTTTCAGCCAACCAGTGGACGGATTTCATAATACAGTGTTACATGTTCAAAGAACACTTGCTTCCATTATTCTTTCCTCACTATGATTACTCATTGGCTTTGAGTTGTGAGGCTGACATCATTTAGACAAAAAAACCCAAAGCCATGAAATTTCCAGTTTGTAGAAATCATATTGCATTTTAGCCAGAAAGAGGAGTGGCATCCAAATGATAAATGATATTTTCTGAGTAGTACAGCAAATCAAGCAGTGCAGAAATTTCTGGTAATCGTTAAATACAAAACTTTATTACAGTAATAGACCAGCGTAAGGAGGGTGAAGTACAGTCAATTAAAAAATACAGAAAATTATACACAGAGATAGATGGATAGATAGACAGACAGACAGATAGATAGAGCATTAGATGGGTATAGAGAAGCATTGAGGATAATACGTGAAACACCATATCCATCAATATACAGAACACTCCAGTAAACAAACTAAATGTTCACCTGGTACTCATTCAGGAAATCATATGATTTACAGAGATCCCAACTGCATAATTCAGTCTGCTGCAGAATAATTAACTAAAAGATCTTGGCTCTTAAATTGTATGAGGAGCCTCTACAGAGAGAAGAGACTCTTCCTGCCAGAAAGTTGGATTCAAGGCTCTAGTTTAATCTTATTGATCTTATTCCTGGGGTTTGCAGTTCAGAGAGGAATATTTAGAATTTTCAGCCAGGCGCTCTTGTGCCTCACCAAACTGCAAACCCCAAGATTGCACAGGGTGCAGCCATCGCAGTTAAAGTGGAATCATAGTGCTATAATTATGCAGTGTGAATGGAGTCACCCCTTCCTCAGTGTGTGGAGAGGGTCCCAGAAATGGAAGGGAACACATTAAGAAGCTGCCACATTGATCCCAGTGCCCCTTCCTCATCATGCATTGACTTCAGCCATGTTGAAAAGGCATCAACACTATGCAATTTCTCAACACTACATCTCCGAAGCTTGCGTGCTTTTTTCTTTCTTTTGGGTCAGTTTAATAAATCAAAAATATAGTTTTGGAATAGCATTGGGAGACGAGTTTTGGGGTGTGGGGCTGAGAGTGTGTGACATGCTTAAGGTCACCCAGTGAGTTTCCATGGCAGAGCAGGCAACTGAACCCTGCTGTCCAGGGTAGCCATCCAACACACAAACTACTACACCACACTGGCATCATCTTTACACAACTCTAAATAAAACTCATTTTTTCCAGCCTCTACGGCTAGATCTCTCTTATCTTGATTGAATCTACTCCTGTATTGCATATAAGCAAACCAAATAAGATCTCTGCCTTCCTTAAGCAGCATCTCATTTAAAAAAAAAAGCAAAATAAAACATGGCTTTTTATTAAAGCTTTCAGGGACTAATTTATTTCAAAGTACACATGTACATTGTTTTAAACTGTTGTAATTTTGAAAGCGATTTTAGCTGTTGCTCTGTTTAATATGCCTTCATGTTGTTTAAATTATTTAATGATTTTAAATTTAACTGTTTTAAATTGTTTATACTGCACATTGCTTTAAGAACCTATGATAGAAACATTTCAATAAATAGAAATAGAATAAAAATGGAGACATAACAGTGACCCCAATGGTATCACAGGCAGCCTGATGATGTCCTGCTACATTAATCATCAACCACTGCTGCTCAGAGCATGTAATTTCTTTTTTTTTTTTAAGGGCTAAATCCTTCTTAGCTTTGACTAAGGTAGACTCACTGAATCAAATGGATTTACTATGGTGTTTAATAATTGATTCAGCAACTCTACACTAATTGAGAATACTCAACATGATTATTGCCAAAGTCTGAGAAAGGAGAAAATATTTCTTTGCTTGGAAATTACATTTTCCATATTCTGCACTGAGGAAAAAAAGCAAACTTTCCCCAGCTGCTTTAACACCTTTGCAAGTACATTTTGAATAACCCATGAGAGCTGCAGTCCAGTGAAAGAAAGTTTTTCAAACTCTGCTTTGAAGAGTGAAAAAAAAAAACCCCAAACCCCCCACTGTCTTAGCTCTCTTTTAACACTTTCCCAAGTACTGTTTTTAATGACACAGGGGAGTTGTAATCCATCCAAAGAACGTTTTCCACTGTTTGAAAAGCAAAATAAAACACAAAGTCAAAATTTTCTTGGCTCAGTTTTTTAACACTATTGCAAGCACTAATTTTTGCACTTGGGAATTGTAGTTAATCCGAAGAAACTTTTCCAAACTGAAAAGTTTTCCAAACTCTGCTTTTAACAGGTTTCTTCCATTAACAAATGACCATGACTAACATTTTCTTTTATCTTTTACAGGCAGGTTGTACAATCCTCCCTCATCCCTAAAATAATTTTAATCACACTCATAAAGGTTGCTAAACATCTCAAACTGTTTGGGAGAGAGAGATGACGCTGTTGCGTAGGGACAAGGAGAACGATGGGGGCAGTGCGGCCTAGGCGGCAATGTTTCTGGAGTGCCCTGGCTCGTAACTCCATGTGCTGCAGCCACGCCCCCATGCACCATGGCTACACTCCCTCCTGCTCCCCCTCCATGCACTCCAAGCTCCACCACTGAGATGATGATGATCATACAGGGCAATGTAGACCAACAGAGCAATATTATCTATGCATGTCTATTAAGAAACAAAGCGTATTGCAATCAAGAGGATTTATATATTTAAAAAGCTGAGCATCCAACATATCCCAGTCATGTGAGATGTGGGGAGCTATGCCTGCCGCAACTGTAAGCTGCTTGCCCTGCTAGAAGAGAAGATGCAACAGCCTGAGACCCATCATCTATCTGTCTGTCTATTATCATCTCATTTGTATCCCAGCACAAAACTCAAGGTGGCTTTCAAGTTAAAACAAAGCACTGCTTAAAAAAAAACCCTATTAGTGCAAATGTAAAAAAAAATTATGAATTATATTAAAAAGTTAAAACAGTTTAAAATATAGTAAAAATTATATATATACACACAGATACATACACATACATATATGCCACCTTTTTCCTAGTGTGTGACCCAAGGTGGTTCACAAACAAAAAGACCATTTCCTCACTACACTGCTATAGTGTTATTATTCTACTTTAAACATCCTAGGGAATCCTGGGGTTCGCAGTTTAGGGAGGGGCATTTAGAATTCTCAGCCAGAGAGGTCTTTGGCCTCCGTAAATCCCTACAACACATACAGACCTTTTTCTATTCTAAAAGCCCATCTGAATAAAAATGTTTTGGCCTTCTGAGGGAAACATAGCAAGGAGGAGGCCATTCTATCTTCCCTAGGGAGGGAGTTCCAAAGTGTAGGGACAGTCACTAAGAAGGGTCTCTCTTGAAATCCCACCAACCGTACCTGAGAAGGTGGCAGAACTGAGAAAAGGACCTCTCTTGTAGATGTCAGGGTCTGAGCAGGCTTTTACTGGGAGATACCATCAGATAATCTGGACCTAAGCCATACAGGGTTTTATAGATCATAAACAGCACTCTGAGCCCTTTCCACATGTGTGAAAATAAATGGGCAAAAATGGGACTCACCGGCTTTCTTCTCCATCTGGGTGAGTCCGTCGGGACGAGGAGCAGTGCAAGCTCATCGCTCCACACTGGTCTGGCGTCCAAAATGGCAGCTTCTGGTTGGTGGAGGCTCTCCACCAACCAGAGAAGCTCACCAGCCTAAAGCCCACCCCCGCAGATCTGCAGGCACACATTTGCGTGCGCATGCAAATCTGCACTGGAGCGTGGCAATGGAGCGACACGGAGTCGCACGCTCCGTGCTTTTTAAAAACCTCTAAGAGGTTTTTAAAAAACATGCTGCACGACCAGTTCCAGTCACTCCGGAGTGGACTGAGGTATGGAACTACAAAAAGTAGTCTGCCCCAGTCCACTCTGCGGTGCAGAAGACCTCCGTTGGAGGTCACTCTGCACCGTTTTAATAGCCCGTTGCGGAAAAGGCCTGAATTGTGCCTAGGAACAAACTGGGAGCCAGTAATAGCAAGGTAAAACCTATTCCAGAGAACAAGACCAAACAGAACAGGAGAAAGAGTAACATTATATGTCAACAATATGTACACCTGTGAAGTGATCCATGACACAGCAACCATAACATATCCTTGACTAAAAATTGAAAGTGAGGGAAAGAACCATAACATCATCATGGGGATCTGCTATAGACCCCAAGACAGACTGAAGACTTGGACCATGTCTTTCTAGAAGAGTAGATAAAACATTCAAAAAGAAGATATATAGTAGTAATGGGAGATTTCAGCCACTCTGATATTTATTGGAAGACACACTCTGCCAAGAATGGAAGGTCCAACAAACTTCAAACTTGCCTTGCTGACAATTTCATTATCACAAGGCAGAAGAAGCAGAAGGGGATCACAAATGGGTACAAAGATTAGCTAAAACGATGCATCAATGACTGGGAGGAAAAAAAAAACACTATGTTCCCACTACTGCATCCTCAACCTACTACCCAGAAGAACTATTCTGGGTAGCAAGGAGCCTATTGGGATCAGGCTCAAAGAGACCAGACTGCTGTGACAACTTTGAAAGGCACTTCAAGGGACAAAAGTAGTTCATGTTTCTAAGAACTTGATGTCACAGTTATTATAGAGTCTGGGAAATTGTCCAGTACTCTATTTGCTCAGGTTTCTTGGGATCAGTTTCAGTTCTTGAGGACTGATGATGTGGATTAGACACCTGAATGAAGTCCACATGCAGGTTTGACCTTGCCCATCTTGGCTGTTAAAATCTAGCAGAAGCAGATTGATCAGGCACATCCATGGGGTGGTAAATACCTCATTATGTTAGGAATAGTGTCTTCTCCCTTGAAGGAGGTGATGGTTTCTCTCTTCTGAGGAGGACCTCTGTGGACCAAGAGACATGTGACAACTACTGCCCCATTTCTAATATCCCCCTTTTGAGCAAAGTGCTTGAGAATGGGGTAGCTGAACACCTTCAGATGTTGTTCCTAGTTCAGTCAGGCCAGAGCACATGAGAGAAATGGTCTTAGTTGCTCTGACTGACAACCTATGGTGGGTGAAGGCTGAAAGAGTGCTACCTTCTTGATCTTCTTGGCTCTCTTATTGGCTTTTGACACCACCAGTTGTGGTCTCATAGAATCATAGAGTTGGAAGAGACCACAGGGGCCACCAAGTCCAACCCCCTGCTATGCAGGAACACACATCAAAGCATTCCCAACAGATGGCCATCCAGCCTCTGCTTAAAAACCTCCAGAGAAGGAGACTTTACCACACTCTGAGGCAGCATATTCCACTGCTGGACAGCTCTGACCGTCAGGAAGTTCTGAGGTTCAGGTGGAATCTCCTTTCCTGCAGCTTGAATCCATTGCTCCTTGTCCTAGCCTCTGGAGCAGCAGAAAACAAGTCCACTCCCTCCTCGACATGACATCCCTTCAAATATTTAAACATGGCTATCATGTCCCCTCTTAACCTTCTCTTCTGTAGACTAAACATCCTCAGCTCCCTAAACCATTCCTCATAGGGCATAGCTTCCAGACTCTTCACTATTTTGGTTACCCTCCTCTGAACATGTTCCAGCTTGTTGATATCCTTCTTGAATTGAGGTGCCCAGAACTGGACACAGTATTCCAAATGAGGCCTAACCAATGTAGAATAGAGTGGTACCATTACCTCCCTCCATCTAGACACCATACTCCTATTGATACAACCAAGAATTGCGTTGGCTTTCTTGGGTGCCTCATCACCCTGCTGACTCATGTTCAGACTGCTAGATCCTTTTCACGTGTATTGCTATCCAGCCACGCATCCCCCAGCAACGCGTCCCTCATCCTTAGTGTCTTAGTGGACTGGCTCTCTGGGATGAGAATAAGAGGTACTGTTATACTTCTATCTGTGGGTCCAGTTTGAGAGAGGAGCACTGAGGGATTCCTTTTGGCCCCATGACCATTCGGATGTGGGATGATACAGAGTTCCATCTTGCTTTCTTTATTGTTCAACAGCTGTATGAAGCTGCTGGATGAGTTCATAAGGGGGAGACTGAGATGGGATGACATCAATATGCTGATAACACTCAGATCTATTTCTCCTTGTCATTGGAATCAGCTGAGGCATGGAGGTGCTAGACCACTGCCTGGATGCTGTAATGGACTGGGTGAAAACCAATAGACTGAAACTGAATCATAACAGAATCTTAAGCCAAGATCATGTGGGGGGTGGTGGTCAATTTGAGTTGGCCTTTAGCAAGGGAAGACTCGTCAATCATGACCTCTGTACTCCTAACACACATTCCCTTCTATTCAGACTTATTCAGACCATGCTTAGGCTTCTGATTCATTGGCTTTCCTGTTTCCTGCTTTTATACAACAGAAGAATCATAACTGACCATACATTAACATTAAATGACTCAGTTCCACCTTAGCATTATGAGAATGATTTGAAAGTTACTTTTCAACCTAATGATGAATTAGTGCATTTTGCTCTTATTTCTATTACTATTTAATCATATTCTGGTTAAGTAGAAGGAAATGATCAAACATAAAGGTCATTCCCACTGAGTGAAAGTGGTGGTGATTCTACATATATTCATAAAGTCCCTTATTTTATGTTGTAATAACCTTTCATTATGTATCTGTGGAGATTTCATGGCAAGTTTACATGCCTCAGTTAGGAATCTTAAAGTACACTTCTCATTTTCTCTTCAACCCATTTCCCATCTGTTTGTAATTTGAGACTGATTTTGTTCCTGTTTTTTAAATTAATTTGTTATTGAGCAAGTGGAGCCAATAAAGACTACATCAAATGCCAGTGCCTTTCTTTCAGGAAGTTCTGATGGCAACTAACTTGTTGAGGATTCCCAATGAGAAATAACAATAAAAATCCAACCTTTTACTATTCAGTTTGTAGCTGGACTAGCTACTGACTTTCAGTTCCTGACAAGACAGACTATCCCACTTAGGGAAATAAAAGAAATTTGAATCATCTGTGAGGAAAGATATACTAAAACATTGAAACAAACCACTACAGCTCCCCCTTCGAGACTTTTTCAAAGACAAATATATCTGCAAAAGGTAGCTTGTTTTTTGTGCAAACAATTCAGTTTTGCACAAAGCAACATTTTTATGCAGCAATCTGTTTTTTAAGCACAATGCATTTTTTTTGCAAAAAAACATTGTTTAAGTACAAAAAAGCACACTTTTTTGCACAAATAACAGGGGTAGTGGGTTGCACAAAGGAACTTTTTTCAGGGAAGTCCGAACGTGTAAAAGATCATTTTTTAAAAAATGACAAAAACCTTTAAATCCCACCCAGGGAAAGAAAATTTTTCAAATGATTTGAGTGCTAGAATGAAATAAATGTTTTACTTCCATAGTCTCAACACCCAGTCAAGGAAGCGAGGTGGAAAGTAGAAAAACAGTAAAACAACCAAAATCAAAACTAAAGGGAGGAGAAAAAGTCAAATCAGAAATGCTCCTCTGGAATATTATTTGTATTTTTGGGAAACTTAGAGGTGGGATTATCTCAAGAGAGATTGGTAGGACATCTGGTGCACAGGTCTGAGCATGCTATAATGCATATAATGAGTGTGTTTGCCCTTGTGGAGAGGGAAAAGTGGAATCTATACATGTCTTCTTTGAATGTTCCTTCTACAAATAGGATCAATTGAAACTGATAAGTCCCATTTTAAGAAAGTATCCAGGAAGACCCTGGAATTGGCTCTTAAAATATTTATTGGATTATTCTAATAAAAAGGTTACCAAGGAAGTAACAAAATTCTTTGTATCAGTTGCTAACTCTCATAAAACAATTCTACAAATGCTACAGCTACACCGACCTCCTTTGTTACAAAGTGATGGTTACCTAATTACAAGTGATTGACTATGATGAGTATGTTAGATACAATTTACACAATTTTAATGGTTTGAATTTAACTTCCTTTCAGATGATATATATATATATATATATATATATATATATATACATACACATACATACATACATACATACATACATATATGATCTCTAAAAAATGCCTATTAATGGAACTCCTGTAAGTTAAGTATTGCAATTTGGTTTTTAGTGAATTTTAAATAAATAAGTGTATTCTAATGACACAAATGTATTTTAATGATGCAAATGTATTTTAAAGGAAAATCTATTTTATTGATTCAAAAGTATTTTAAATATAAGTGTATTTTAATGATAGTGTTTTAACAGTAGTAATATGTCTTATGGTTTGTGAACCACAATGAAGGATGATGATGGTGATGGTGATGGTGATGATGGTGATGATGATGATGATTCAAAGAAAATTTCCTCAAGGAAAGCTCCTCTTAACTGGTATGCCTCTCCCCTTCCCCTGATTTCTACAAGGTTTTTTATTCCTTTTGCTTACCTCAAGAAGCAATTTAGAGACTCACAGCACAAAATTTTCTGTTTCAAAAATAGGAGAGGCTGCAGGAGTTTGCTTTTGCCTGAGTCTATTGGGAAGAACAAAACACCACTCCCCTCCTCATCCTCCTGCTGAGGTAATTGAGTAGAAAACTACTTTTGCACTTTGAACTCAGTTGGCAGCAGTGATATAGACTTGAGCCGACTGACTCGGACTCAAGTTGGACTTAAGTCGCTTCGGTGACTCAACTTGGAATTGATTCGACAGTAAATGATGCAGTGACTTGACTCAACTTGAGACTTGTATATTTTTAGCAACTGACTTGCTGCCCTTGGTTCAGTAACATAACACATTCGTCCAGAAACCTTATGACTTTGAACAACAGCTCCATCTCTTTTTGCCCACTGGTCATGTGATGATCTGTCTCAAGCCTATAGTATGGGCACATATCTCAGAGGGCAACAGCAAAGGGGTTAGGCAATGGGCTTGAGGCAGGCTTGAGGAACCTTTTAAAACATTTCCTAAGAGAAGAAGACAAGACTTAGCCCTAGGGTACAGGCTGCATTTCTCAAAAGGGAAGAGCAAGTGTGTTAGGCAGTGGGCTTGAGGAGGAAGGATCCTTCCTTCTCAAGCTTTTGAAGCTTAAGTAATGGGGAGTAAGAAGGATCCTATTCCTCACTTTTGAAAAATCTTCCAGCTTCAGAAATGGGAAGTAAGAAGGATCCTGTTCCCCACTTCCACAACTGCAGACTCTTTTATACCCATTGGCACAAAAGCTTCCAGCATCAGGAAGTTGGGGTAAGAAGGATCCTGTTCCCTACGTCTGAAGCTGAAAATGCCAAAATCACAAACGTGGAGGGCCGACTCTACTTAAATTGTTAAAACTGACTTTATTCAACACTGCCCAGAAATTCTGGAATATAGGTTGGGATATAAAATTGGCTCCCAGACTTGAGACTTGACTTGAAAGTATCTTTAAGGACTTGAGACTTGACTTGAGACTTGAAGGTAGAGACTTGAGACTTGACTGGAGACTTGGAGCAAAAGACTTAAATACATCACTGGTTGACAGTAATTGAAGTAAGCTGAAGGCAAAAGGGGGAAATGGGAAGAGGAGAAACTGGGACATTTTTAAAGCAGCTGAGAAAAAGAGGTGGCAAAAGATTAAATGGGACCATCCTTGCCAAACTGGGACTGTGGGAGAATATGCAACAAAACAAAATTACTAACTACTATTAAAGTCTAGTAGTTCTCTCCTCAAGGTGTATGTTACACTTTGCCCTGTCTGAATCGTATGAGAAATGCTGAAGTGTATATTGTGGTTTAGCAATATATGTTATAGCTTCTCTCTGGTCTGTTGAGATACCAAAATGTATTTTGTCTAGTTATTGTAAAATGTTTTGAGATACAGCCATTGGGGGTGCATGGTGCAAGCCCTTTCCTTTGAAGATAAAGTCAAGAGGCTTGAAAAGCCTCTTGCCAGTGCAGCTTTCTTCCTAACTGGTGCTCTACACTGTGAGGCAAAGTCCTAACCTCAGCAATGGCCTTTTCCTTGCTTACCTCTGGAGAGGTTGAACTGTCTGTTCACATTCACTCTGATAACTTTGCTCTATCTCCTTCCTGAACAGAATAGTAAATGTGCATGGACCAGCTTTTCTGTCCTCCAAACAGATATACATGCTGTGCACACCAACAAGCAAGGAACAGTGAACATCTGCTTCCCTTGAGTTACATCAAAGGATCTCCAGCTTAAAAAAAAAAAGCTCTTTCTCTTTCAACTTTAACTAGTGATGGAGCAGTACATTTTGAAGTGCAGGAAGTCTGTTAAACCTGATGAGGAAAATTGCAAATAATAGTAGCTTAGGGTCCTTTCTTTAGTAGCCCTAGGAGTCCTTTGCCTGCAAGTACTCCTAGTCCTGAACTGCATTGGGTTTTAAAGATCAGAACAAGCACTTCATATTGAGCTTGAAAGCCAGTATGAAGCAAAGGAACTGGGAGCATAGTGAGAACAGAATATCTTATTGAAGATCCTTGATTGCTGCTGGCAGCAGACCAAATGATATTGAACCATATATACCAGTGTGTCTGCTTTGGTAAAAGACACATTCTTTATTCTCTAAAAAGTCAGCTCTAGAAGAACAGCAACATGTACGAGAAGTGTTATTGGAAACCGATTTAGAAGGAATGGGTGTGGATGAATCTACACGCAGATATATATTTCTTTTCTGGGCAAATGTCACCATTTTTTAAAATTTGTGCCACAATGTTTTGTTTGAAACTGCTGTAGGAATTCACATAAGTTATAGGAAATTATTTCTTTTCTCCCATGATGTAACACCTCTAGAACTACATATTCTAACGCAAAACAGGAATGGTTGGTGTGTGATTACTCTGTGGGTGTGCCACTATCTGATGCCCAATCTATATAATACTAGCTTGATGTAATCCTTCCCTCCTGGGATTCCAAAGGATGCAATCATGGCAGTTAAAGTGGAATAATAGCACTACGATTGTGTAGTGTAAATGGATCCCCAGACTGAGAAATACAGTTCCCTTAGAGATGTGATCATTTCTCCTCTCTGAGTTCAGGAAGGGTGTGAAGACATTTATCTTCAATCTGTCCTTTTAATCCATTCTGATGTTCATTGATTAATGTGATTCTAATTGTTTTAATTTAATTTAATTTTTAATTTTTTAAAATGTTTTAATGGCTGTTATTCATCTTGAGCACTATTTTTTAGTGGAATGGGATAAAATGCATTAAATGGATAACATAAATAAAACCATGCAGATTTGTACATGTGTGGATAAGAATGTAAATATGCTAAGGATTTTATATTGCTCTGTGTGGTGATACAGTTCTCAGTTCAATAGTATATACCAACTATATTAAAGAATGCATATTTTAGAGGAAGATACATTCAGAAATGTGTACAGTTAGATTAAATGCATTTACAGATACATAAATGCTGGGGGGAAAATGTTCAAAATCACACATTTAAATCTACATCATATGTGATATTTAAAGCTATGTTTTAAGCCACACATTACAATTGATGCAGCAAGGAAATAGACTGATCCATCCACCAATGATATGCCAATGGAAATAAACATGTAAAAGACATCGTATGTTAGGATTTTTCATTCATAAGACCCTCTGCTTCCTCCTCAAAATTTCTGTTTGTACATGCCTTTAAGTCATCTGTTGACTTAGAATCATAGCACTGGAAGAGACCACAAAGCCCATCAATTCCAACCCTCTGGCATGCAGGAATACACAGTCAAAGCATTAGTGACAGATGGCAACCCAGTATCTGTTTAAAAATCTCCAAAGAAGAAGACCCCATCACACTCCAAGGCAAAGTATCCCACTGTCAAACTGCTCTTACTATTGGGAAGTTCTTATAGTTAACCCATAAATTTTATAGGGTTTTCTTAACTAAGGAATACTCAGAGGTGGTTTTGCCAGTTCCTCTCTCTGAAATATAATCTGCAAGACCAAATATTCATTTGCAGTCTCCCACCCAGTTAGTAAATGGGGTTGACTCTGCTTAGCTTCCAAGACCCAACAGGATCTGGTTCCTTTAGGGTATTTAGACATGTCCTCATAATAGAGGTACTTTTTGATTTTAAAGAACTGACATTCACACAGAACCACACAGTAAACCAGAAAAAGGATGGTTTAAGAGATGGAAAATTGGATGGAAAAAGGATAGTTTAAGAGATGCAAAGTTCTTTGCTCAAGAAGCTGCCCGTGCCATAAGGTGAAGTTTTCTGTTAATCTTATTAAAATTCTCAAAGACTCTCCCACAACTTCAGGTGCTCCAGGCAGGTTAATTCTGCACTTTTAAGACTAGCCCCAGTTATTATACCACCAACTGAGAAAGTTAAAAGTCTTTTGGAAAAAGACATTTGCCATCTGTATAAGACTGATATAATGAGGAGGTGAATTACTGCTGTGCAAAAACATTCGAAGGTCTCCATTTCTGGTAAACTATTTAAGAATTCAAGGCCAGTTTTCAGGTATTCAGCAACTTATATATAGTGTCTGCTTTCTAAATGAATATCATTTTGATAGACTAGGCTTCCAAACAAGTCTGATTGTAATTCACCTAGGGCCTTTCCACAACTCACCTTTTTGCGGAGCTGGGGTGCGGGGATCACACGAGCAGCCTCTAGCGAGCAGCCTCTAGCAAGAGGCTCTTGCATCCTGGTTCCTTCAGCTCCACAGCTGCCGCCTGCTTGCACAAGAGCCCCTCCTCTTCCTTCAGCAGTACAGCCTGGGAGTTTCCCAGGCTGCGCTGGGGCAGGAAGTGCTCTGGAGCTCCACACGCACAGCGAGTGCGTGTGGGGCCCTGGAGCTATGCACAATCGCACACCATTTTCAACTCGCAGCCAAAAATGAAATAGTGCATGATTGGCGCCTGCCAGGCCCTGGAGCGTCGCACGATTATGAGTGCATCGTGTGGACTGCTCCTCTCAGTCGTGCAGTGCTCCAGGGGCCCTTTCACATGGCAAATGCCATGCAAAAAGGGCCTTATACTTATGAAGGTACTCTTTGATCTTGTTCGAACCATGGAATCTAGGGTCCAAGATGTCCTTCTCTAATGTCAACACTTAATCTTGGAAGTCTATCATAGTACATCCTTCATCTCAATAATATTTCTATTTATATATCGCTCCCCCACACATTCCTCCACATTAGCTAGGGTTGAGGTGCAGGGCCCACACAAAAGTGGAAAAATTGCAAATATCAAAATATGTTTGTGTCTCTGTGGGAAGCGTGCCCAAGCATGGTGGTGAGAATGGGCACCCAGGGTCCAAGCCAAGTCAGGGAAAGATGAGGGAAAGGAGATGAGTCAGCATGGTAGCCCTATACTTTCTCTTGTCCATCTCCTTTCTTGGGTGCATGGGGAGTGTATCAGTAGAGTAGTGCTGTGAGCCATCCTTAGCTGGCAAGACATTAAATGGTGGTGGTGAAGGACCAGTGGTGGGTTTTCAAAGGGCTGCACAGCCTGATCAGAGCCACCAAGAGGGAAGGTTCTCCCAGAAAAAAATGCCTTATGTGTTGGCGGGGACAGGGGTTAGAGAAAGTTGCAAATAATCAAATCTGTGAAAGGTAAACCTGCAAATGTGGAGGGCCAACTGTACATTTAATTTCACGATGTCCCATCTTTCTACCAGAACTGAGACTCAAGGTGGTTCAAAACAAAATTAAAAACAGATACACAGTCAATAGAGTCCAAAAGTTATGATGCTAAAGTATAAGCAGATGAGTTTACTAACTGAATATTACTGGATTTAAAAAAAGCAGCATCAATCCATTAAAGGCCCCCTAATCAGCAGCTACTCAGTTATCGAAAGCCTGACTAAGAAGGTCATTGGATTTTGTTTGCATGATAGGAGGGAAAGACCAACCTAGCCTGTCTTGGAATGTAGTTCCGTAGCTTGGGAACAGCCACCAAGAAGGCCGTTTCTCGTCTTCCTTTCTTGTGCCTCCACCAAATGTACATATGAGGATGGTCAAACCAAGAGAAGATCTCAGAGCCCAAGCAGGCATGTTTAAGAGAATAAGTCCTAAGAGAATATCTTCTTCTGAGAACAAAATATAGCCAAACTGACCAAAGTTGGGCTTAAGTTAGTTGAGGGCTGCTGTTGTTAGGTGCCTTCAAGTCACCTCTAGTTTATGGCACACTATTGTAGGATTATTTCGCAAAGTTCATTTAGAAGTGGTTTGCCACTGCCTCTCCTCTTATGCTGAAAAACTATGATTTAGCCAAGTTCCCCTAGAAGGTTTCGACAGCTGGTTCAAACCCTGGTCTCCAATAGTCCTAGTCCAATATTCAAACTACTACACCATGCTGGGACTCAGTTGAGTGCTAACGACATCAAAATCATCCTTGTTGTTGTCATAATCATCATCATCATCTGGGTTTTTGTCACTGAGACACTTTCTCCTTTGATTGCATTGTTGCTCTGTGCCTTCAAGTCATTTCTGACTTAAAGAGACCCTAAAATGAACCTATCATAGGGTTTCCTGGGGCTAATAGTGTGACATCCCCAAGGTCACTTAGTGGGTTTCTACGGCCAAGCAGAGAATCAAACCCTGGTCTCCAGGGTTGTAGCCCAATGTTCAAACCACTAAACCATGCTGCCTCTCACAAATCATAGTCCCAGCAAGTGAGATCTATGCAAACAATAAAATTTTTAAGGGCGCAAATAGTATTGCCCCCAAAAGAAGATTAAGCCACTCTCCTAACTGTCATTGTTCAACACTATTTTTCAGAAATAGTGGCCATTACAGAATGGCACTTTGGGCATGGAAAATCAAACTTCACAGAAGTTTGGTGCAACAGTAATTTAATCTTTGAAGTGTCAGTAGCCTCATTTGCAATAAGCCAGTTTGCAGACAATTACATCTCCAGACAGCATTCCACCTTCATCCTCTTAAGCTTGCAACCACATGAATTTTAATGTGAAGCCCATGTGCTCAGCACTTATAAAAACTTGGATTCTTTGAGATTTTTCTCCTTAATGGATGTTTTATGTTCTCTTCACTTATTTTTGAAATGTCTTAATGCTTTACTTATGCATGGTCCACAATGAACCTTATCACAGAGATTTTTTGGCATATGCAGCACTCATCATTTCATCTGCCATATATTGCACAGTTTGCCACAAAGTGACATTCATTAGACCCAAGGAAGATAATTGCAATGTGAATGCCTGAAACAAGAGAAGTCATGCTTCTTGAAACAGAAATGATTGCTTTTAATGCAGGGTTGGATAAGGCTGCATGGAACCCCAGAACCCATTCCTTAAGCATGCCATACTGTTACCCTGTATTGTGGGGGTCCTGGGAGGGACTCCCAAATAACCAAGCAAAAACACAAGATGGGGGAAATTAACTCGAGCACTCTCTTAAGCTAACGAGAGGCAGGGTAACCTTAGCTGGGATCTTTTAACCCTATGTATACAGCGTCAGGTCAGAGAGCGGCTAGACAAGTTCTAAAGCAACAAATAATATTTTTATTGAGGACAAACAACACGAAAGACTCGACATACACTAACTAACTGAGAAACAGAATTGGAGAGTTTCAGGGGATGGGTAATACGACACTTGTTCACGTAGTCCTGGAGAGAAGTGGAGGTTGCAGGGAAGAAAGCTCAGCGTGGTTTGCTGAGGGGGCGACTCGCTGGACAAACCGACAGCAAGGCAGGATAGCAGTCTGGAGCGCTCCATGGAAGGCTTGGAATTAGGGACCTTTTATAGGGTGGATTTTACCTACAGGCCATGCCATGCTCGGTGAGAACAAAGGAAATTTAGAGCGGGACAAAGGCATTGGAGAAGGTCAGGTTTTACATGATGAGCTTAGGGCTGGACGACAATAGTATGGCCAGTATGCAAAAGGCCCAACATAAAGGAATGGCTTGGCACTTGGCCGGGCGTCTTTGTGTAAAGTTGTGCTGAGCAAGGTGGTTTGCAAGAAGGAGTGGTCCCTTAAGAATCAAATAGGTATTAAGTTGCCTGCCTAAATGGGGTTTGGAATGTACAACCATTAATGGCCGCGCCTATTACGTGCTCATCCGGTGGCCCTTGCAAACACGTGGAGTATGGTGGCAGAGAAAGGGCACATAGAGGCCAGATTATTTGATAGCAAGAGATATCTAGTGTTCTCACCAGACATATCATAACCGTGGTAACAATACCTCTTACCAGTCCCCAAGAACCCTGTAAACCTCATTTTAAAAAAAGTGTGATTTAGTGGTAAAAATTCCTGAGATTTTTCCCTAAGTCCTCCAAATGTACACTAATGCATTAAAACTCTTGTTTGAACTCTTACAATTCCTTTTAATTTCCCCTCTGAAATGGCAACAGAAAATGATGTGATGTCACTTCCAGTTATTGGTTTGACGGCAAATGGAAAGTACAGTAGAAATTTTGCCATGCTTAAGTGTAAATGTGAAATGGGACAGGATAGCTAGCAGACCCATTACTGAGGATGTGGTGAATCCAGTCTTGGTTTTATGGCCAGCTCCTCTCCCCTGCACACACACACTTGCAGTTGTGTAGGAACTCTCTCAGTAGCAAACCTCTGCTGGAAGAGGACCGTGAGAACTCCTGTACAACTTGGAGTGGCCACAAGAGAAGGAGCTGTAAAACCAAACGTGGATTCAATGCCTTTGTGGCAACAGATTAGGGTGGCCAGATCTTAGTGCCTGGCCCAGAGTCTCCAGTTTCCATGGGTCATCTCCTAGTGGGTACAAATTCTCCAGTTTTGGTGAGATCAGCTCTGGGCTAGAAATCTCTAGCTCAGATGGGAAAGCAGCAGCTTGCCACAATTTCCAAGACTTCATTGATTGGTTGCTGCAACTTGAAAAGACTCTGGCAGAAGGGAGAAGGACTGATGTATTTACATAGTTAGCTCCCTCCTTCCTTCCCAGGTATCATCACACGAAGTCTCAGCCTCTGCTCTGTCTCCACCTTCTGGCTAGAAGCAAGTAGGCTAGATTAAATGTTCTTAATCCCATCTCCCTAAGTAAGAGAGAAGATATGACTCCTTCATTTCATTGCAATGTGGGAACAGTAGCTTGCGTAAGATTTCTGTCTTAATTTCCAAACGTGAAAATATGTTCTCTCTCTCTCTCTCTCTCTCTCTCTCTCTCTCTCTCTCGTGTGTGTGTGTGTGTGTGTGTGTGAATGCCAAGTCATGAGCACTTGTAGTTGTTACTTAAAGCTGAACTCTTAGGGCCTTTCTGTACTACACTGTTATATTGCTATTATTCCATTTTCAACATCCTGTGGAATTCTGGGTTTGTAGTTTAAAGAGGCCAAAGAGTTCTCTAGCTGAGAATTCTCAATGACCCTCCTTAAACTGCAAACCCCAGGATTCCATAAGATGTTGAAAGTGGAATAATAGCACTGTAACAGTGTAGTGCAGAAAGGCCCTTAACGACATCACCGGGGTCAACCCTACCTCTTAAGTTTTAGCCTGGAAACCTCAGAGTCTGGGATGATCCTGAACTCACAGTTCTACAACAGACATGCCAGATACCCATAGAGTGTGGTATAGCTGAAATATAGCAACAAATTTAAAGTCAGACATTCTGAAGAATAATATGGCAAGGGTGGATAATGTGTGTATAGAGTACATGTAGCCTCTGAGGATTATTTTTGTGAACCCTTGGACACCCCTCTCCCCTCCTCTGTGGATTAAAGAAAAATCCTTCTGAAGGATTTCTGCTATGTTTTTGGCCTGCCTGAGCCTTTTTTAGACCCAGGAGAGGCTTTTTGGAAGAACAGGAAATTAACAGAGTCATTTCTTGTTGTAAGAAAGGCTTGTCCTAGATTTAAATAAACCAAGACAAAAATATGGAGAAAATGCCTGCCAAAGGAACTTTAAAAAAATTAAAAAGAATTGAGAACAATTTTTGAGCCCTGCAGGGCACAAAAATAGGACTACATGAGGCCTACAGGATCAACTTTGCTCACCCACCATAATGGATACACTATTTTCCCCTATTTTTTGCAGGTGGTACAACAGAGGGGTATGGCTTCCAGGATCACCGGGGCAGGGGTCTACTGCAGGCACCTAGCCTCCCACAATTGCCCACCCCTGCAGTATGGAATAGAACAGTGTATCCCACAAAGAATGCCTACGCATAGCCAAAGAAACTTCTCAAAGTGATGTCAGCTGCTTCATAAACCCTTCACATGAAATTGAAGGAAGATGTTCGCTGAGAAGTGGATGTTACCAGAACGTGACAGCTGTCCAAACAGTCCCATTCATGGGCAACTATCTTTGACTTTCTCAGCCTCATTTCATTCTCCTCAGGATAGCATCCATTAGTGTGACAACTTTGCTGGCCGACACACAATTAAAATGCCACTTGTCATTCTTAGAGGAAAATTCTCTGTCAGGCCTAAGAGGGTTCCAAGGTAATTGCTTACACTGAACTCCCTTGAGGTCTTCAACTTTTCATTTTCTACCCATTTGGAACAACTAAGGATTACTATGCTGCAAAATTATCTTAGTTACATAGTTCAAGCACACACTTGCAGCCTTGCTTCTTTGCCTACTGTAACCTATAACCTGCTTATTTGTGCAGGATCACATGCCGGAAGCATAATGGTATTTTAACAGCCAATTAAAACCTGGCTGTGTTCCTGAGTATTTGGTGCCTATTGAAATTGGCTTGATGGTTTTGTTATGTTTGATTAGTGACATTGTTTTATATTGGTTTTAAAAGCTGTTTTAAGTTATGTTAAAGTGTTTTGCATTCTTTTAAAATTGCTGGATTGTTCTGGGGTTGGTTGATTGTGTTACCCTAAGAGGTGGGGATGTTGAAATCCGCAGCAATGCCAGCATCTTCTTAGAATTTGGGGGAATTATCGCTCAAAGGAGGCCTCTGAGAGGAAAGCAACAGCAGGATCTTTTTGCCTATGTATACCAGTACTAACTGTTCTAGGTGTCCTTCCTCAAACATATCTCACAGGTTCCACTTTCTGCTCTAGTTATTTCACCCCTGACTGTACTGACTGACCTTCATGCTGTAAAGCATCTCTCTCATAGACTCATATCCCGAACTGACTAACTTAACTCTGACTAAACCTGACCTGAGTGCTATCTCTGCTTTATCTCTGTTCACTGACTAAGTAATTCCTATCTCTGACCGTCTTACATACCAACCTTTTAAAAGAAAATCCCTTCAAATGTTAATCAGTCACCAGTTACGTCCAACATGCCGTGATCTCACACTCTTTCCACACACCACTTACCATATTTCAAATAATTACTGACAATACATAACCATACATAACAATAAATCACATTATTTTCTATAATATAAACACAACATTTTTACAGAAGTTCAGAACATCACACACATACAAGCACTTTTTTCTTTTTTTACAACCATCAGTTATATCTTTTTCCGTAACAGAGCCCCAGGTGGAAAAGCAAGTTGCTGTGCCTGCAGCCACTACCGTCTAAGAACATATGTACTTTGTGTTAGCCATCTGGGCTTAGTGTTACAACTGGATGTCCCTCTGATGAAGATCCAGCAAAGTAGTAGTGCCATTCTGTTTTGTTTTGTTCAGACCTCACCAAGAATACTGAGTCCAGTTTAAGAAGGATATTGGCAAACTGGAAAATGTGCAGAGGAGTGTGACCAAGGCAGCAAATGGAAAGGAAACAAAACTGTGGAACAGACTGCTTGGCAGAGGAGGGTGGACTCTCCTTTGGAAACTGGCAACAGGGGTTGAATGGCCATCTCTCAGGAGTGTTTTAGTTTTGTATTTTGGCATGGCAGGTGGTTAAACTAGATAGCCTTTGTGGTTTTTTCCAACTGTTATGATTCTATGATTGGAAATTGTGTGAATAGTGTAATTATATAACTTGATTATTAATTGATGCTAATCCTAACTAGACTTGGCTGGTATCAAGAGTTTCTTGCTGGTATTCTGTCCCTGTGTGAGAGATACAGTAAAGTTTTTGTCTTGTTTCCTGACTGGTACAAACTCCTACCCTTCTATGACAGGAATGTATGTTCTCAAGCAAAGTTAGCAGTTTTTTGCTTTGCCAGATATAACTTAAGGTGTGAGTTGACAAATCTGTATCTTCTGAGGGAAAGCTAAGAGGGAACCAGTTACTAGATGGTTTGATCAGTTGTTCGTCTCTATCCACATGATCAATTTGCACATCAGAACCGGTAATGCTTATACATTACTATCAGGAACCCTATTAGGAATGTCTTAGGGAATTGACTGTGCTCAACCTAGAGAAGACAAGATTCAGCTGTGATATGATAGTCATATTCTAGTATCTTAAGGGTTGTCATGTGGAAGGTGGAGTAAGCTTGTTTTTCTACTGCTCCAGAGAGTAGCGTCTAAATAAATGGATTACAATGATCAAAAAGGAGACTCTGATGAAACATTGGAAAGAGTTTCCTGATGGAAAGAGCTGTTCCACAATGAAATAGACTCCCCTGGAAGATAGTAGATTCTTCTTTGTTGCAGGTCTTTAAACAGACTTTGGGAGCCCACCTCTTAGGAATACTTTAGCACTGGATTTCTGTACTGGCAGGAGTTAGACTAGATGGCCCTCGGGAACACTTCCAGCTCAATGGTTCTGTGATTCTATGGTTCTCTCCAGACCATAAGCGAGAAAGGTTTTGCCTATAAATAATGCTATGTATGAAATTTTATCCTGTCAGTATTTGTCCGGTACAAAATGTGTCCTTCAGATTTATTTTTATTTGTTACATCTATAACCCACTTTTCCTGCAATGAGCTCACAGAGTCATACTTGGCTCATCTCCTTCCTACTTTATTCTCATCATCCAATGAAGTTCATAAATAGCCAACATAGGTCTCCCAAGTCCGTATCCAACACAATAGTGACCGCACCACTCTGACTCTGTATGAGTTTTTTTAAAAAGTTCGTTCTGACTTTTTTTGAAATTCCAAAAGTTTGTTCATTTCATTTCATTTATTTTATTTTTGCAAACACAAAATAAATAAAATAAAATAAACACATAGTTAATGTACATTTCACTATAGTATGGATACAATTAATTCTTTCCAGGTTAAGTTTAGTTTGCTTTAAACCTTACAGTCATAAAACTTAGATCTGTGAAATTTATCAAGAGAAAACTAATAAAGAATAGTTAATTAGGTAATGTCAGTTTACAAAAGTCATTTGATTCACTTCAACCTCAACTGGGGGGGGAGTCTGTCCTTTCCACATCTATCCCTAAACATTGATTGCTCATCTTTATTAATCCCTCTTACCTTTTGTTGGCGTTCTATTATGAAAACTTACTTAAAATTCTTTACTTGTCAATTTGTTTCAAGCACAGTTCTTTCTGGCTCTTTCTCAGTTTCCCTATTTTATTGTAACTTTTAGTTAATGAGTTATTTGAAATATTTTCAGAATAGCTCATTCTAATTTTGAAAAATGAAAGCATATACAAGAACACAATGTCCCACCATTTGACACAACATTAGAAGCACTATTCTTTATGAAACAATAACACTATCCACACTGCACAATTCTAGCAGCTTGATAGCAGTTTAACTGCCATGGCTCCCTCCTATGGAATCCTGGAATTTGTTGTTTGCTGAGATTTCTTCACTAGTGCAATTTCCTGAAATATGTACTAGAGCTGTGTGGCAGAGAGTCCCAAATATCCCATGAAACTACAGCTCCCAGGATTTCAAAGGATGCAACCATGGCAGCTCAAGTGGTATCAAAATGCTATAACTGTGCAGTGTGGATAAACTCTGTGTCCTAAGTAGCCTAGGTAGATCAGCATGAGTCCACAAATAACAAAACCAAACTTTCCATACCACTGTAGCTCAGAAATACAGTTTGCAAGACGCAAACAAGCAAAGTTTGTATCTCAGTTTAAACTGTTAATCAAGCACAGAACTTCAAAGAGTGTGAAGAAGTTTTCTCCCCTGACATAGATGTAAAACTTACTAATTTTACCAGATACAAGTGAAAGAAATAGCAGTAAGCCAAATACTCCATACTCCATTACAGTGTTCAACTCAAGTGGAATTCATCTGAACAGTGCCAGTGTAAAATTGATCCAACAGAGAGTATAATCAGGCTGTGTTAACAACCATCCCTCTTTAACAATTTCTCTTTCCTAAGATGAACAATAAGCAAGAATCTCAGTTTGTACAAACTGGTCTCATTCCGCTGTGGTGAGATCTCAGAGAAAATCAAATAGACAGCAGGGAAAACTTTTGGCAGGAGGCGAATGAGGCATCCAACACCTTTTCTTTCTACCATCCAAATGGAATTAATTTGCCTTAAACCAGAAATGACACTTTGTTTAAAGAAGCCACTTGCCTCAAGTCAATTTTTGATTGTTTTGAGTCCAAGATCAAGCTAGATGAATGAATAGCTTAAAAGATAAATGTATTCTGAAAAGACTTCTGTAGTGAAATAAGTAGGGTTTTGGGAACCTACCCTTCATGTCTCTTTAGGGCAAGTCCTCAAATTATCAACTCCTTAATGCTATGAGAGTGTCACTACATTTTGTTGTTTGCTGCCAAGTTAACTTGAGGTTATGGTGATCCTAAATCCTAAACGCATCAGAATCATTCTGATCTTGGAAGATTAATAGGGTTGTTATCTTACTGCACACACCCCTCCATGATTGGCATAATTTAATTGGCAAATAATGTTAGATTGGCTCTATATTAATTGGCGTTGATATAAAAGATACCTGAGGTGACAGAAAGGTCACGCTGGAAGAGGCAAATTACTGACTGTAAACGTGACATGGCAAAGCAGGCCAGCCCCACCTACCTGTTAGACAAGAGACCCAGTCAGTTCAGGACAATAATGCAGCCACTCTGAATACAATAAGCGTGAAATACCAAGCTGGACTCTCAGAGCTGAAAATGGGAAGTTCCAGCTAAATTGTAATCCTGTACACCTGGATGTTTTCCTGATGATTCCCCACCTTTCCACAATACGCAGCTATTACAACCACCATTATCTCTTTGTCACCTAAATACCAAGACCATCAACTCTGTCTGGACTTTATTGTTTGTGTTACAACTCCTAGTGTATATTTAGCAGGGAGTGTGAGTCACACTCATACCCAGAGGCTATTTTTCAGGTACAAATATCCCTGATTTTCAGCTGTCCAGCTCTCGTCATTCCATATGAAGAATCACATTGCTGGCTTATGTTTAACTTATCACCAACAATAGTCATTTTCATATATAGTACAGCTGAGCCAAGTATCCCCCATCCTATACATGTGCATTTTATTTTTATAGCCTAAATGTGGAATTTTGCATTTGTCTCTGTTGCATTTTATTAATTTCAGCCCAATTGTCTAGTTTATTAAGCTCTTATTGAATTCCATTCCTATCTTCCAGTGCCTTAGTCACTCTTTCCAGTTTTGTATCATCTATAAATTTGCTAAGGATTCCTTCCACCCCACCATCTAAATCATTGCTAAAAATGTTGAAGAGCATCAGCCCCAGGACAGAACCCTGTGATACTCAACTTGAGGCCTCCTTCTAATTTGAAGCACAGCCACTGATGACAACTCTTTGAGCACAGTTTTCCAAGCAATGATGGATCCAACTGATAGTGTTTCCATCCATTACATATTTAGTCAATTTGTTAAACAAAATATCATGGGAGACCTTATCAAATGCTTTGATGAAATCTACATAAATGACATCCATAGCATTCCCACCATCTACTAAACTAGTGACCTGATTCCCCACCACCACCATCAAAAAAAGATATAAATCAAGATCCTTGCAGATGGACTTCTGTATAATCTGCTCTAATATTTTTCCTGGTATTAACATCAGGCTGACTGGCCTGGATCTTCTTTTTTGCCTTTTTTGAAGACAGGAACAGTGTTGTTGTTCTCCAGTCATCTTGGCACCTCAAGGTGATCTGCTCAGAAGTGTTCTTCACAGTGTCATTGGTGCCCACATGAATTGGAAGAAAGTCCACATGTCCTCTGATTTGTTGAAGAGTCTCAACACATAACTGCAGTCTGTTGCCCATCTCTTCCAAGAGAGCCACCAGTTTGTACTTGCTGCAAGTGTAGTCACTGAAGTTTTTGGGCAAGAATGTAAACGTTGAGCACACATTGCAGCAGACAACAATAGATCCTTCTTCCTGCATCCCTGCAATTATTTTTTTTACTCTGTTACCCTGATTTCTGGGGTGCCTTGGGGGACACCTCAGTGTGCTCCATGTGATGGGGAATGGAAACTAGCCAGAGCACAAGCAATAGCAATGCGAGAGGCAGGGTAACCTAGCGGAGTCTTTTACCTAGTTTTTACAAGGCCAGGCCAAGCCAAAAACCAAACAAAAATATCCAATAAATGATTTTATTGAAGGAAAGTCTCGTGCAGCAACGCAATCACTCACACACTCACTCAAGACCTATTAAGAAGCAAAAGAGAGGAAACTGCATAGGGGAATATTGAAGGGATGTAGCTGGAGTGATACTGCACTTTTGTCCTGAAGTCCTGGGTCTGGAGGAAACAGCAGAGAAGTGTGGCTCAGCACAGAGAGGGCTGAGAGGATCACTCAATGGATGGAGCAACAGTCTGCTGGAATGACCAGGGATGATCCAAAGAACCACCCAAAAACTGGGACTATTTGTAGGGAGAAAAGTACCTGGAGGACTAATACTTTCCCGGGGAGACAAGGGGTGTTGGAGCGATAACGAAGCTCCACCATGGTAATTTCCTTTGTGTGATGGGATTGCAAGGTTTTGCCAAAGTCTCAGGATCTTCAGCTGTGTTTGTTTGTGGTGTGACTTCATGTAAATGGTCCTCGCCTAATGAAATATTTGCTCAACTTGGGGCAGACATGCTAATCCCCTCAAGTCAGTGTCTCAGGGGTGAAGACTCTTTGTTTATTGTGGGTTTACACATCTTGAGGTTTCTTGGGGCTACGTGATGGGGGATTTTACTGGCCTGACCTGGTTTTCAGTCTCTCGACCGTGCCTGCCTACGTGCCCCTTCAGGGGACCTCTCTGGCACACAGAATCATATTTTAATATCAAAATTATAGATCCCGGGATAGGGTTTTTCCAGTGGAGTAACAACTCTTTTCAGACTGTAACAATTCTTACTAATATGACTGCGTGCACCACAAGGTGCATGCCACTGGCCCTCAGAGACCAAATTCCAAAGACCGAGGAAGCAGTTGTATAGAGCTAGTGGCTGCTATCTCTGCCCTCAAGCAAGTCAATGACTCAGCAGAAGCCTCACCCCCTTAGACCATGTGCTCAGGGAGATCACATGACCAAACATAAGCAAAAGTCCCCATACAAGCCTTCAAAAAAAACAACAGTCAAAAGAGTCAAGGATGGGCCCCAAGAACACAGCTCACTTTCTGTTCTTTCCTCGGAGATGCTCATACTTGTCATCTGTTCTTCCCTATTAGCTCTGTGAGTGACTTCTATTCTAGGAGCCTCATCTTCTGCTACTATTTCTTGTTTCATTTTGGACTGTTTCATCAATGTGTTTTCAAGGTAGAAGGCTTCAGGAGTGGCTTACCATTGCCTTCTTCTGCACAGTAATAACAAACATTAGCTATGGTGCCATAACATGGTCTCTGAGAAATCCTCTGCCAATGTCACCCCCCATGAATGTTGTGGCCCAATAGCTGTTTGGCACTAGGCTCACTCCTCAACAAAACAAAACAACAACAACAACAACAACTGTCTGACATGGAAGACACTACCAGACTGCTACTGTCAGCATAACTTCTTGCCTTGTAATTGCATGCAATCCCACCATCATGGAAAGGCAATGCCATGGTGAGTAATACTAAGAGAATGCCACTAAAGTTCTCATTCTCACCTTCCTGCTGCAAACACAGAACTTTCTTCTCTGAAAACAAAGCAAGGGTTCATTGTGTTGTCATCGCCTGAGCCTCACCAAGCCTTATCCTTAAATCTTGTTTTCCTTACATCAGAACAATGACCTCTACTTTTGCTTCCACAAAAACAGAGAGGGGGGGTTCATTTTGTAACTCTGCATGCTGTTTAATACCTTCATGAAAGTGTTAGGAGAAACTGGGGATTTGGATTGGAGGTCTACAATTCTGGGATTTTAATCCCTCCTAAAAGCCATTCTTGGATCCAGAATAAATTTGACTATCCAGTTTAGTCAATTACTTTTAAGGTCCTGTTATACTACTGTTATAGCACTATTATTCCACTTTAACTGCCATGGCAATATAGTGTGGAATCCTGGGACCTGAAGGGAGGGGCTTTTAGAATTCTCAGCCAGAGAGCTCTTGGGCCTCACTGAATTACAAACTTCAAAATTCCACAAAATGTTGCTATGGTAGTTAAGGTAGAATAACAGTGCTTTAACAGCGTAGTGTGATAAACCCCTTAGACTGATGAAAATGGATATCAAGGTATCCTTAAAAGCATCAATCGTATATATGATGACCCACATCCAATTGCTAGTCTCCCCTAGAGTATGCTCATGGAATCAATTGCTGAGTGGTAAGTCAATGTTGTAAATACCATTAATTTGATAAGCCTACTCTAATTGGGACTAGCAATAGATTTTTCATCATCCTCCATTATGTTATAGAAACTGAGCAGCATTTAAAGTCATGAATTAAAAAAATACGCTAGTTGCCCTATGTCAATTTCTCCTCAATTCAAGCTGCCTCTCTTTCTGGTCCAGGTAATCCTGTTCTTTCTGTCATGCAGTTTGCCACCTGCCACCTTTTCTACTGGAAAAGCTGAGCAAGAAGTTAGAATGAGACCAATGCAAAGCTGGAAAGTGACTTTTTTGAAAAGCAGTTACCATTATAGGTCTACAGCCCCCCAGAAGTAGTTGGTTCCTCTTAAAATAACTCTTTATGTGGAATTTTTCAAAGTAACTAACAATTGTTGCTTTCAGCTGCTTTAAAGAACTGATTTGGATGCCACAAGCTGCTGGACAGTGATGCAAAACACACTCTCCATCCACTGACCCTTGTGACCTTCACAACAGAACACAAGGCAACAGTAGGAGATAGCAGCACAAGCCAGTGTTTAAACTATGTGACAGTCATCCTCCATCATCTAGTGGGGCAAACTCCCACATTATGGCAGTTAAAAAAAAAAAACAGTTACAGTTAGGACACAAAGAAATAGACTCATCCTTCAGTAAGTTACAGCCAGAATGCAATTTAGTTACACAATCTGAGACGGAGGAGGAGGAATTAATTGCTATTATTATCATAATTGTAATTATTTTGAATTACTAATGTAAAAACTCTGTACCAAGCGTGCTATTGAGAGGAGAGATTCCAGAGTCCTTCATTTCTCTTCTGCTTTTCTTGTAGTGCTGATTTATGAAGCAGTTTCTGCACTCCACAGGTGGGTGGCACATTTTGTAATGTTGGGTGTTTACAGTAGCCAGTCCAACTATTTAATCAGATGAACATACGGTACGTGGGGGGGGGGTTCTCATCACTCAAAATACCTTTTGAAGATGAACTCTCAGTAAACTCATTAAACCATCAGTGATGGCTAAAATTCCATATTTGGCCATGTAACTGGAAGGACACATAATGCATCAACAATTTCTAATCGTGGAAGGCCCCTTTGTATGCTTGTAAAAAAGAAAAAGAAAAAAAAAGCTTACTTCAAAACATATACAAATAATTTCTGTGAATAATATTTTGGTTACAGAAGAATTCCTAAATATTGTGCAGTATTAGGCTGTAAAGTTTTAAGTCAAAGACATTATAAACTGTGGGTAGCACAGTATTGGAGACTGGCCACTGTAAGTCAAAGGTTAAGCAGGATGACTAGTCTGCATGTGATTATTGTAATGGACATACTCTTTTTGTGAGTATGGCAGAGGGCATAGTACAAACTGCCATGTAGAAAGTGGCTCTTATTTCTTGGAGCATTATTGATGTGAAAAAGAGCCCTCTGAAAGCCATTGACACATTCCTAAGCAGCCAATTTGGACCAAATGACAGCTTCTGAGCCAGAATAAATAGTAGATAGTTTAGGGCATGATGTTGGGACCCTTTCTCCAGGGCCATTCCAATCATTAGACAGGCGGTTAGTGCCTCAGGTGGAGGAGGCTAAAGTGGTTTATGAGAGGTGATCAAGGCATCCCAAAACGTCTTCCTGCCTGAAGTTGATCTGAAAATACAGCCCTCTCCAACTCAAGTGCATAATACCAAAAACTGGCCAATTGTTTGCCAGTTGAAGTGGAAAATCTCATAAGCTCCTGTCCCTGACAGTAAGGCTACAAGAGTAATTGACTAGATAGCTCACAATTTGCTGCCCTTTCATAACAGCCGCCTGAGGCAATCACATCACTCTGTCTAATAGTTCTTCATGTGCCATCTCCCCAACTGTTCTTTCCTTTCTCCATCTCACTGGTGAAAATGAAGCAGAGCCTGGAAACATTAACATTTTGGATTGTAGCATCCATCACCCTCAGCTTCACTGGTCATGATGGCTAGTTGATTCTGGAAGTTGTAGTGTCCTTTCTGAGCTCTGGAAATGATGGTATGATACCAGTTTCCATATAGCATGTTATTATCCTTATTAATCTTATGGAGTCATAATCTGTACAGTCTTTCTTCATCATCTTCTACTAGCACTCTATTATACAATTAGTCTAGTGTTAGATTTTGTTTAAAGCAGAAAAACACTGGCACTGGCAAGAATAGTTACACATCACCAAAGAAGGCACAATTGCATCACTAGATTTCTATTGGTTAGTTCCATCTAGAGTAGACCCACTGAATCAGTTGATGATCAGTTTAATATAGTTTCTTCTAGGACTGCCTGGGCATTCTGTTGAGGCTGGGAGTGTTGATCATGTTCCTGTTCTGAAGTTGGATTCCTTCTTGTTGTGCTGTGGATGTAGCATATCTCGATTTCAGTAAGACCTTTGACAAAGTCCCCATAACATTCTTGCAAAGAAGCTAGTAAAATGTGGACTGGGCAGAGATACTGTCAGGTGGATCTGTAACTAGTTGACTGACCATTCCCAAAGGGTGCTCACCAATGGCTGCTTTTCATCCTGGAGAGGAGTGACTAGTGGGGTGCCACAGGGTTCTGTCCTGGGCCCAGTTCTGTTCAATATCTTCATCAACGACTTGGATGAAGGAATAGAGGGCATGCTCATCAAATTTGCAGATGACACCAAATTGGGAGGGGTTGCTAATATGCCAGAGGACAGGATCAAAATTCAAAATGACCTGGATAGATTGGAGACCTGGGCCAAAATGAAATTCAACAGAGAGAAATGTAAGGTCCTACACTTAGGTAGAAAAAATGGAATACAGAAATATAGGATGGGGGACACGTGGCTGGATAGCAATACGTGTGAAAGGGATCTAGGAGTCTTAATAGACCACAAGCTGAACATGAGTCAGCAGTGTGATGTGGCAGCCAAGAAAGCCAATGCAATTCTTGGCTGCATCAATAGGAATATGGTG